>RJWM01010526.1:0-64182 GCA_004363535.1 Dasyprocta punctata | reverse complement strand
AAGATAATCGGGAAGGGAATAGGCGGAAAGAGAAAAGGGAAGAGGAAAAGATATAAACCTGTATATATGTATATGTAAGATAACTAAAAAGAACACTGCTGAATGTATTCGTTATTGAGAAAGAACAATTAATACTCATATGATTAGATCAATCTTGCATGTCTATATCTGTTAATGTAAGAAACCATTTTAAAGATAAGGATGCGCAATATTGCAACCATTGTCAAGCTTCTATCTTTCGGTTGTGTAAACCTGCAATGTTGTGTATTTACTCTAGTCGTTGGCTTGTCTCTTTTGCTTGTTGTTTTTACTATATATGTCGTCTTTTTTGTTGTTGCTGTTGTTTTTGTTTGTTTTGTTTTTCTTCGCTCAAATAAAAAAAATAGAAAAAAAAATAAAAAAAATAAAAAGGTTTCAGGGGCTAGATGGCCACTTTGCAAGAATATTTCACAGACTAATCCTCAGTATTATATGAAAAATATTTATTAAAATTCCTTCCAAATCCAAAAATCTATAATTATACTTCTCCAAGGGGACCAATGAGAATATTAATGCTCCAAAGCCTTCAGAAATTAAATAAAGATTTTGAAAGAGTAATCTTTAACTGAACTTAATCACTAATGCACTTTTTACCCATGAAAAAAAGATACCATCTGCCCACACACAATCTCTTAACATACCCCAGCAGCCGCATAGAGGTCAGGTAGGTGTTGACGTACACACGCCTCTGCCTCAGGAAGGAGGGGATGATCCCGCAGACTCCACAGCACCCTCTCTGGGTCTACAGTCGGGGAGCATTTAGTGGTGGCTATGAATCTATAAAACATTTAGCAAGAATCCACAAGAAAGATAACCATGATGCATGAGAAACGACTTCAAAAACTGTCTCCCTTGGAAGAAACTCACCGTATGAGGTTCAGTACACACAAGTCTGACTCCTTTTCTATGTCATAGTTCAAGAGGATGCCATCCACTTTGATGACGGCTTGCTCTTCATTCATTAGGTATCGATGATACAGCTTTTTCCAAGGAATGAACTATATGGTGAAAAAAACAAAACAAAATAATACACAGGCAATGGTTATCGGAGAGCAGATTAAACCACAGACAGTCAAGCTTCTACCATCTGAAAAGCAGTAATAGCTTATAATTAAAAATGTACACATACTTTGGGAAAAGAAAAATGTATGGGGGACCCTAGAGGATGCCAAGTGTCACAAAAAACTGAACTATACTGCTGGTCCTTAGAGTGAAAACTGAAAATGCATGCGCAGCAATCTCAATGGCCAAGGTTATCCAAGGAGCACTAATAAATAAACATCTGGAAGTTCATGACCACTACTCTGAGCACCTTTTGTAATTACAGAGCCCAACAGTAACTCGTATGAACCTCATGATGCCTCAATACATTTTGTATTAAAACATTTATACAATTTTTCTTTTCCTGAAGTGTGTATACATTTTTCTGTAGACTCTGTATGTGAATACGTGTGTGTGTGTGTGTGTGCATGTGTGTGTGTATGGAGGGAGAGGGAGAGAGAAAAAAGAAGAGGAAGAGAGAGAAAAATGAAAATGAAAACACAGCATACCTACAGAAAGCAGTGAAAATAGTGCTCACAGCTATAAATATTTACACTAAAAAAGATGTGACATGAACAACTTACTTTACTACTCAAGAAACTAGGAAAAAAAAAAAAAAAAGAACTAAACCCAAAGTAGAAGAAAGGAAAGCACAGATTAGAATCAAAATACAGAACAGAAAAAATTTAAAAGGAATTTTTTTGGGGGTCAATAAACTCTCAGCAAAACTAAGCAAAAAGAGATTCAAATACTTAAAATCAGGTATTAAAGAAGGGACACTACAACTGATGCCAAAAAAATAAAATATAAGAGACTATGATAAACCAAATAACAACAAATTGAGTATCTTAGAAGAAATGAATAAATTCCAAAACACACAAACTACCAAGACTTAATTATGAAGAAACAGAAAATCTGAACAGACCAATGAGCAAAGATTAACCTCCCAACAAAGAAAAGCGCAGAACCAGATGCCTTTACTAGAGAATCCTTCTGAACATTTGAGGGCCAATCACATCAGGTGGACAAGGTGGCACACATCTGTAACCCAAGTTCAAGCCCAGCCTGGACAAATAGTGAAACCTTGCCTCAAAATAGCTCAGTGCAAAGGCCCTGGGTTCAATCCCTAGTACCTCAAAATAAAATTTTAAAAAACACAATACTTTGCATACTCTTTTCAAAAAACTGAAGAAGAGGAGATACTTCTAAGGAGGCAATCATTACCATGATATCCTGATATGGAAGCCAGACACAGACACTACAAAACAAAAAATCTGAGGGCTGTGACAGATTACTGAAAATACATCACGTGGCTCTTTGTAATGATAAAAATGTATCAGCTTGCATTTCAAGAGGTAAGTATAAATTAGAACACTATCCCAAGAATCTTCTAAAGCAGAATGAAAAAAAACCTTCACTTACCCTACCTACAACTGACCACTCAGTTCACATCAGACAGCTTTCAATTTACTAAGCTGAAACACTGACACAAACAGGGTTCACATCTAAAAGGGAGATTTAATGTCTGACTTATTCCTTATAGCTAGTCTAAGTGACATACAATCTAAATAAAACATTCTTCTAGGCCTCAGATTTACCTAAAAACTTGACCCTGGGATGAGAAAATGCATAATGAAACAATACAGAAAAGAACAGGGAACCACAGTTGTAACATGATTAACTGCATTATTTCTGTCAATGAGCTGATGATTTTAAGGAAAGCTGTCTAAAATCGTAATACTGTATAGTATGTAATAAATTATGCTACCAGAGTTATCAACTTCTGTAACAAACACAAAGAGGAAAGTGACTAGCTTCAACAGGATGAAATGGAAAGAAGTATGAATTATTTGTTAAAGGAAAAAGTAAGATGTCAAAAATATGAAGGAACCTCTACATGGAATAGAAGGATCAAAGCCCCCTACCTACTATGGTGGACCAGAACACACAGTCTACAACCAGGACACAGCAAATCATGTATTTCAGATAGGATACAGAGGTATGTTTGGAGGAGGTCAGCCAAGTAGCTGAGATAATAGGCTGAGAAAAGCATGGAAGGCCTTATAGGACCCTAACAAGTTGGGACACTATTCTGAAGCCAAATGGAAACTAGCACTTTTGAAGGGGTGCTCTAATCAGAAGTATATAAAGATTTCAGAGGAAATGTCACTCAACTAAGCAGCTGACTCACCAGTGGGTCACTTATTATCTCCCTCCAGAGGTGACACACCAAGCTCAGATTCCCATAGAGGTCTTCCACAGGGAGGAAGGCAAAGATGTGCCTTAGGACTTCACTAGGCAGGCGACAAATGTGGCTCGGTACTTCTTGGCAGGGCAAGGTCCCAAGAAGCCCATAGTATGAGTCGGGAATGGGGTCTGGACCAATGTCTTCAGTGTCTTGATCTGTTTCTCCAGATTCTGCAGAGTGCCATGACGAACAGTCCTCAGCTTCTTGCCTGGCCTTTCTAGGTCTTGTGCATGATGAAGACATACGACACCATGGGGTTTTCTTCATAACTCCATCCCACTGGCTGGTCCCTGTAGCCTTATTACACTCTTCCCCAAAGGACCGAGACCGCTTCCTGGAAGGCAAAGCAGAACTCGACGAGCCCAATCTTGCCTCTCCATCACCTTGAGGCAGAGCACAATTGTTCTCTGCAGGAAAAATCATGTCACCCTCGGAGTCCTGACAGCTGTCCTGGCCAACAGAACTGCTTTTGGCCATGTCATTGGTGCACTGCCGCTGGCCAGCTACAAAGAACTCAGGGTTGTACCTTTGACATACTTGACCTACAGACAGAACCCAAAGAGAATAGACAAAAAAACCATCAATGACTGCTGACCTGTAGTTGATCTAAATATGATAACCTAATATCCAGTCATCTATGTTAACAGAGGAAAGAGACAGGAACGTGTTTATGGGGCAAGTAGTGAGATAAACAGCTAAGTCAAAAAACAGATTCATATTTGGAAAGATACAGACATTGTCTTTTGATGGCGTGATGACCCACATTACATCATGCGATGCATACAAGGTCAAATGCTGCATACTAGACATTCAAATGGACAAACAGCAAATGACTCTGCACATTCACATATCCACTCATACAACGCATCTTTCCTGGCTTGCTTTTGCATCTACACTTGGCTAAGTAGAAAAAAAACAACATGCTTTAAGTTAAAAGGGTTTACTGAGCTCATCTGACAGAGCTAAACCCTTTTATTTCCTCCTGTGAAGCTATGAAGAAAAATTATTTTAAAATAAAGACAGTGTATTGATATACAACTATATATATCAGCATCTATGTCTACATAGTTCCTTTCTAAATAACTATGGCCACAATTCTTGCTGTGGAAAATAAGAGAATGGATTGAAACCAGGTTTAACCTTTAATTTAAGGACTTGAAATTACTATTTCTTGTACATTAGGGAAAAAAAACAATTGCTTCTGGGGCAGTGTAATGGAAACCCAGATTTTTAAAGTCAATAAGGTCTGATTAAATCCTAGTGTTTCTTAATTGTCTAATTCTCATCAAAAGTTAAGACCTTGTATGCTCAGTGCCACACTCACGGAGGCCCAAAGAACTCACCAGAGATGAGAAATTAACATTTACAAAACAAACTAAATATCAGACAATATAGAATGAAGTTTAAAACTGTCTTCTATAACTGGCTGTAGTAGTTCCCAAAAGAAAGAAACATGTAATAATATTACAATATTTAAAGAAAACTAGGCAATATTTAGATTACATTCTAAAATTATAGACATATCAAAGGGAACTAAAGGCAATTTAGATTAAATTAACAAATATTAATAAATATAGGAATCCATCTGGTACAGGGAGGAGTAATAAGAAACCAAACTGCCAGGAGTAGGACTTTCATGTATTAATAACAAAATGTTTGAGGATCTGGAAACATCAGATCATTATACATTATATACATGTATCAAATTATCACATTATACTTCATAAATATTACATATCAACTAAACATTATAGTTAAAATTTTAAAATTAAAAATATTAAATATGAAGTGATAGCAAGAGTAAGCTTAAATTCATTATAGTAACAGGGAAACATTTTACTATATGCTCTTAAGAATAGCTGTAATGGCCGGGGTTTAGCTTGGCAGCACAAGCACCTGCCTGGCAAGCGCAAGGTCATGAGTTCTACCCCCAGTACCCCCACCATCCCAAAAAAAAAAAAAAAAAAAGAATAGTTGTAACATGATAGAAAAGTATCACATCCAAGAATATTAGCTCAATGATGTTATATTCCAGACAATTGGGAAAACATAAAATCTGCAGTCATGGAGAAAGGTTACTATAGTGGTCCAGTAATGCTGGTGTCAAAGGACACCATGAAATCTGCCACGAAAACACTGGATGAAGAAAAAATTTCAAGGAAACAAAAGCCACAGAGGACCTAATGACAGATTGAACAAACACTCAACGGAGTCAAGTACTCACAGCTTCTGGATTAGAATAATGATAAGACAGGTCTTTTATCCCTGGGGCTTTTTACCAAATATTATTACGTGATGAAATTTTTGTGGAAAATTTACAAATAATGAAAAAAATTCGAATGATTGCATTAGGACTACAAAGTCACAGCAGTTAATTATCTGTAAGTACTTTTAAACTGGAAGATATTAAAACAGAACATACACTACAGATTTTGAAATGTAAGATGCTTTTTTAAAGACGTACCCCTATTCCCTCTTTTTGTTCTGGGTCTAGGATAGAGACCATGGTTCAGATCTCTGTTTGTCCATCTTTGACCGAAGGCCTGGGTCACAGTCAAATGACTCTGAGCCAATTGTTGGCAGTCGATGGCAGTAAGGTGCTTCCGCTTAAATCGTCTCACTGTTTTGTACCAACAGGCAGAAGAAATAGAATACTCATTAGTTATTATCAATTCTACAACGTAGCTGGCAAATTGTACTCAGTTTTTAGGAATATGATGGCTGATAACTGACTGTGTGGATCACCTGAGCCAGCCCTTTCCCTTTCCCTATATTCCCACCAACATTTACTCATTTCACAGCATCTGAACATTTCTTCCTTAGAATTTAAGAAGAGCTACGCTACACACATCAGTAATTCCAGCATTCAGGAGGCTGAAGCAGGAGACTTGTGAGTTTGAGGCCAGCCTGGGCTATGTAGTGAGTTCAAGGTCAGCCTGGATTACATAGGGAGACCTCATCTCAAGAAAACAGTAAAAAACTTAAAAAAGAAATTTAAAATGACATTTTAAGAACCTAAAATGACTTTTTTTTTCCCACTCATAGGCCCTAGAAACCTTAATTGTGACTCATTTGAAAAGAAGTTGCTACTAACGTATAACTGAGATTTGGCATCTTTTTCTTGCTTTTGCCTAGGCCATGTACGTTCTTACAATAACCACAAATATTTAAGAGTTGGCTATAGATTTGTTTAAACAATAAAAACTTTGGTAACTTATTTTTTGTCAAATGGCTAAGGTCTTTCTCAATTGTAATTTAAGAAAAACATAACATACAAAGGTTGATGATAGCTTTTTAAAACCAGCTTCTGCAAATCTCAGAAGCAAAACATAGTTATAATAAAACAGGCTGTAAATTCCTCAAGAGAAGGACCATCACTGGATGTGGTGGCATACTCCTGAAATCCAAAACTCACGAGGCTGAGGCAGTAAGGTCACTGCGAACTCAAGGCCAGCCTAGGCTGCATAGTAAGTTCATGGCCAGCCAGAACTACACAATGAGACCCTGTGCCAGAAAAGAAAAGAAAGAAAGAGAAAAGAAAGGGAAGAAAGAAGAGAAAGAAAAGAAAAGTGAGAAAAGAGGAAAGAGGAAAGAGGAAAGAGGAAAGGAAAGGAAAGGAAAGGAAAGGAAAGGAAAGGAAAGGAAAGGGCCATTATGCACACAAATTTCAGCCCCAAGAACATCTCAGTATTGGGACGTGACTTAAGAGGATAAGTGCAAGGCCTCACAGTAGAAGTAAAACAAATCTACTTTTCAGGACAGGGGAAGAAATTGCTATCTTCCTTTAGCAACACATTACAGCAGTAACTGTCCCTAGAATTCTGTTTCAAGAGTAGTACTGAATTAAAGGGGCTAGCAACATAATTTATTGGCAGCGCATTTATCTAGCATATGTGAGACCTTGGGTTAGGCTACCAGCATTGCAAATAAATAAATAAAATTTAAAACAACATATAAAATTTTACCTCTTCTGTTCATAACCCTTCATATTAAAATAAACACCAAGTACTATTTTGCCTGAATGGGGTCCCTCTGATCAAACTGGAAAAGAGATAAAACTAGAAGGTACCTTCCAGGGAACAGGTGGATCTAGGTGCTCCACATACTATGCTCAACTATAGGAATACCTTAGTCTTGCAACCAGCAAAACCACCCACTTCATCAATCCAAGCTATCAATTTCTGCTGACCTCTTCAATAATCCCAACTGCTTCAGAGCTCACAAGCACAATGTCTGTAATTAGAGAGATATCACGAGTTAAAAATGTAGTTCAGTGTAGAATGCTTGCCTAGCATGTGCAAGGCCCTGGGTTCAATCACCAGCACTACAAACAATCAATCAATAAAGAGGTGAATTAAAGAAAAGGAATTGGACACCATTAACAATAGAAATAGGTATCAATAGATAGAGGCTAGCTCATGTAACTAGAAGGTGAACACTTATTGCCAAATTGGCCTGGAGAAGAAAGGTTTTCATGGATAAAATCATTAAGAAATGGCACCAACATCACTCAAATTTATACAATCCAGCCAAAGACGCCCATAGTTGAGTGGTGTAAGACAGATAACACATAAGGTTTCTGAAAGTCAATGGAGAAACACATAAACAATCGCATTAGACTCAGTTAAAAATTCTGATGCCTACCCAAATCTAGATTCCTACATCTGATTTTTGGAAATACACAAAACTGAGGCCAGTAAATTAGTATAAGATTTCTATGTGCACATTTACAGGATGAACCTTGAAATTTTTTCTATAAAGCATGTAAGATTGGCTTCATCCTAAGCTTTGCCAGGCACTTAACTATAACAATGTTCTAAATCAAAATTAAAAACCTAAAGTGTTGATATTGGCCATCAACGAGATAGATAAGCCTTAAACATGCTTCAGAGTAAAAACATAGTAAGTATATACTCCAACATAAGGAACTACTCTGCCTTTTTCAGTCTACCCTCCATTAATGGGCTTAGTACCCCTTAGGCTATGTGAGGACACAGACTACCATCTAGCATATCACCCAGGAAGTGAACCCTTACCAAACTCTGGGTGTTCTGATCCTGGATTTCCCAACTTTCAGAATTGTGAGAAATAAATTTCTGTTGTTTATAAGCTACTTAGTTTCTGTACCAGTCTAAATAGACTAAGGCAGTACATGTTCCATAAACACTGGGTGAAGGATGATGAGGGATGTAAGGTTAAAGTGGTAAGGGTGAATGGTACAGAAGCCTAAACCTAGATCACTAGGACATGCCCCGGGCAGATGCGTGGGGAAACCTCCTTCAACGCACAGCATCAGAATTGGGTGTGGTGGCGCACAGCTATAATCCCAGCACTTGAGAGACTGAGACAGGAGGACTGGTGCAAGTTCAAGGCTGGCCTGGGCTACATAGTGAGTTCAACGCCAGCCTGAACTACACAGCAAGACCCTGTCACAAAACAAAACAAAACAAAATGGAACAACATCAGACAGACAAAACATCAAAAATGTTCAGTCCCTAAAAAGAACTCTTTTGGGAAAAGTAGGTAAAATTTTTTATGTATTTACTTCATAAAATACATCTGAATCAAAAACGCTTGCCTGAAAAGATTAAACGTTTGTAGGACTAACAAAGGCACAGAAATAAAAGAGCTCATGGGGGTGTTAGAACACAGTGTTCTCCTTCCACAGAGTTCCGACAGATTCCAGTTATTTTTGGCATATAGCCATTATGGAAAGAGCTATGGTTAACAACTGGAAGAGAGGGACACCTTGACTAGGAGATCTTACTAACATGAGAGGACTGCATTACACACTGGGAATGATGTTACCTGAATCATGACCTGCCTAGGCGATACAGCCAGCATTTTCAACAGATTAATATGTAAAAAATGACTTTTCTGATTTTAGCAGTAGTCAGAAAAACTAAACTGTATCTTGGGTCTCTTTAAAGTAAGTCTTGTGATGCATGAATAGGAGCCGAGGACCCTGAGTCTAAATCCTTAGGTTAAACAAAGCATTTAATACCGCCTCAAAAGCCCCTTAGAGGCTGAGTGGTGTATTGAGAGACTACTTCCTCCTGGCAGGTGCATCACTAAAGACTACAAAAATGAGGAATAAAATAACATTGCACATTAAATTCGGAATGAGAAGATACATTATGTAAGTTCTCTTGACACCCACATTGGGGCTGACATCTATCTCTACACCTATGCCAAAATCTAGCAACGAACATATTAGCATGTGACTACCACCCCAATCCGAGTGCCTCCTAAAAGACACATAAGTTTCATGTTAGCAGTATTAGTGTTCTTGCTAAACTGTTTCCTTTAGAACACTGAAATTCTAATCACTCTTCTGTTTTTATTAATATGCCTCTTTTTTTTTAAGAGCAGAACGTATTTATTGAGAAAGAAAGCTTCTGTTCAAGAGAGACAGAAGGGGTCCTGAGTGGGTTGCCCTAATATGCCTTTTTAAAAAGCAGTTCAAATACAATTTTATCAAAATAAAGATGCTCAAAATGATACTTCTTCCATAAAACCTTCCACGCTGAATCACGCAAATCTAATGGTACTTCTCTGTCCTCATATGGCAAGTGCACTTTACACTGCTCTTAAAGGGCATTCACTGTTAGAAACTGCTTGCGAATTGGTAAGGAGTGAAGTTAAAGAGTGCCACATGATGAATGTGTACACATAAAGAGAAGCTATGGTTCAACCAGGTGCTTGTGGATGGAGAGACACTAGAATTCTTTGTGAGGCTTTCCAAACTGTATGAGGCCACCCAGAGATGTTCACATCAGTCCTCTGCATAACAAGATGGGTATTTGTACCATTCTTTGAGACTCTCTACCACAATGACTAATAGAAATGTGTCATATCCCACTGGGGTTAGAACAGAAGGAAAAAACCAAGAATGTATAAAAATAATTTTGTCAAACAGAATTTCACCTAGGCTCAAATAATTCCATTCCCATACTTCTTTATGTGGGATGGCTTTCTTAGAGAGACTTTTCTCTGTCCCTTTCTTTGAGGTCCTCCTTTTGTAGGACCCTTGCATCTCTCTACTAGTCTTCAGTTTTCTGGAGGACCACTAACTCCTTAGGTCCTGCTCTTTGCTGAGCTCAAGATGGTCGTGACCTGGAATTTAGCCCTTTACAACTGTCAAATCTCTTCCTCTGATGACAGTCTATTCCATCCTAGCCCACTTCTACCCACGCCATTCTCTAGAACTCATTACAAATTTAAAGGAACAGGATGAAGACAGTAACTGCCTAGAATTCCTGGAGGAAATATTATTGTTAAACATTGCCCTTTAAAAAGGAAAGAATCAAGTTAATTGTCTAGTAGCACCTAAACAGAGAACCTGCTCATAACACCATACTACATATAACTTTACTAATTAGATATTTGCTGAACCACCTAATCTCACCTGGTTAGTTTCTCCACATGCTCCTCATCTTTTCTCTGGTTCTGTGAGGATGAGCAAGCAGATACCTGGCCTCTGATCTCTTCTTTGGAGATAAAACAGGTGCACTGCAACATAGCCTATCATATGATTCTGGTACTTGAAAGGCCCATTTGTAGCCTGTGAAACCTGAGAGCCCAACTGAAAAACAGTTAATTGTGTTACTCCTCAACTCTAGCACTGTAAAAAATATTTGATGGGACCAGTAAACACTTAGCAATAATAAAACCACCCTGTACATCTCCAAGACATTGGCAACAATTTCTTTTGCAAGCATGGGTTTAACATTTGTCTTATATGAATTACTTTTAATATATCTTCATTGTATTGTTCTTTTATACCATTATATTCACAGTAACTACTAGTGTAAGGACATATTAATATGCCTTCTACTCCTAGGCTAAAACCTCTGTGGTCTACCTGGAAGGAGTAAGGAACCTACTCATCTCCAAGATTCAACACACACTGTCTTACAAGTAACTGCTGACAAAATGAGTAACTGCGCACCTACAGTGCTCCCATCTGAAGCTGAGGCTGCCTTCCTTGGCTCTGAAGCCCTATATCAGTGATGGCAAACCTTTTAGACTTTAAATGATACAAACAGCCTGCTGCAGCATGCGTACCTTGTGTTCTCCATCACTGTCCTACACTATCATGCAGCTCTTGGACAGTTTACAGCTATTGCAGTTCTTTTCCACATTCTATTCAATCTTCACAGCAAGCCCACAATTGTGCCACAACTACCCTTAGCCTCAGACAAGACTTACTTCAAGTCACAACACTGCCGCAAGTGATGGTGGCAGCATGAGCATTTAGGTCCTCTGACACTCCAGGACTGGAGTTCTGTCTACTGCAACGCTCTTCTTTCTATGTCCAGGAAGCTTAAGAGCAGCTGTGAAAAACCTCAAGTTTAATTCCAGTATCATTTTGCTTTTTCATCATGAAACATCAGAACCAAAGAAATTTAATAACAAATCAAGTATTTAGAAAACATTAACTATAAAGGAAATATCACTACATACTATACTCTTGTTATGCTCCCCCCAAGCCTCAGGCAGTCACAGGTAGGGCTTTGGAGCGGTGGTTGGATCTAGAGTGTGTGATGCTGGGGTGAAGTGTATGATGGTAGGATCAAGGGTGTGTGATTACTAAATTAGTCCACCGACTGGTTTGGCACAGTTCTGGGAGTGGATAATGGGAAGGTCCCCCTGGGTGTGAGGGTTACCCACCCAAAGGGCGTGTAGCATGGATAGAATATAATGGACAGAGAGAGCTGCTATGGTTGCTCATTGCTTTCTGCTGTTGCTGCTTGCTGCCTGCCCTACTTTGCCATGGACTGTTTTTCCTTTGTATTGCTCCTTTGCCAAACCAACCTTGGAACCAGCCGACTACGAACTGAAACCTCTACAAACTGAGTTATAATAAACCTTGCTTTTAACTTTGGGTGTCAGGTATTCTGTCTCGGCAACAAAAAAAAGTAACTATGACAAGACTCGAAGCAGAAAAACTCCTGGATATTTTGTCCCCATTAACTCTAAACCCCAAACAAAATGCAGAAAAAACATAACGCAGCTCTCTCTCCTCCACTCTTTGGCATTCACTTTTGGTGTTAAGACCAGGACCCTGCCAGAGACCACATCCTGATTCTCTCTAAACCAAAAGGTCCAAGCTAGTATGCTTCATCTTTCCCAAGTCATCTAACACCATGAAATATCTACCAGTCCCTTGCAAACACTCATTCATTAGAAAAAGCAAGAATGGGTTGGGCAGTTCACTCTGTATGTTCCTCAAAAAGGAAAGGAATAATGAAAGAAAAGAAAAGAAACGATCACTGTTTGCGGTCTAAAATATATCTTTATAAATCTGAAAGGCTTTTTCTACTATTAATTTACTCCACAGTGACTTTTATGTAATTACTATGTCCCAGATTTATTATAAACTCCTTGACGGCTTTCTGTATGGTATTTTTGGTACTAAGTGCTATAATAGACACTGAAGAGACAAAAATGAATAAGCCTGACCATAAGGCAGCTACCAAAACAAACACAAATTACTAAACATAAAGCAATATAAGTGCTACACAAATACATGCACAAAGTGTCATGATAGTAAAAAAACTGAAGAGTTAAAGTTGGAAAAGGTTTTATGAAGGGTTGAGCTTTAAAAGATAAACGGGATTCAGTTAGGCAGAATAAACAGTACCGTATATACAGAAACACACAAGTGGGCTGGGCATGGCGGCAGACATCTGAGAGTTCAAGGCCAGCCTGGGCTACAAAGTGAGTCCAAGGCCAGCCTCAACTGCATAGTGAAACCCTACCTCAAGAAGACAAACAAACAAAAATCACAGAAGCATAGTAAAACACTGGTGTAGTAGAGAACATAGGTTTCAACAGAACAGAGGTTTACTGATAGAAAATGACAGGAAACAAGAGGGGAAATGAATTTGGAACCAAACTGCAAAAGTCCTTTAACATAGTGCTATTGGCCTTCATTGTGTAGGCAATTCAGGGTACTATATAGTTTTTAAGCAGGATCATTACACAAATTTAGATAAACGTGGAGATTGTTAGGAAAATAAGTAAAAAGTTCTGGTACTAACCTAGGTGAAAGTTGGCAAAGACTTGAGAGCAGCAGAAACTTGGCAAAGAGAACAGATGAATATCAATGAATTGCTTCTTTTTTAACAAGGTAAAAAGCAGCAAAAATAACTGACATTTCTAGTAGAATATTAAGAATGAAGATGTCATCAACCATTAAAGAATAAAGAAGAAAGTGCTTTTGTTTTAATTATATGGGGGAGTTGAGATATGGTCTTGCCATGTACTCTATGGTTGGCCTTGAACTCACTATGTCACCTGGGTGGGCATCAAACTTCAGATCGTCCTGGCCTCAACCTTTTGAGCACTGGAAATATAGGCATGCATTATCACATCTAGCTAATTTAATCATTTTTTCATAGAAGAGGAGGCCTAACATTCCAGTTGTGAAAACAATTTGAGATGTTCTGGAGACTGAAAAATTTCTAGGAGTTAGGTAATATCACAGCCAGAAAACCAAAGACAGAATCTAAATTCAGTTTCCAAATACAAACCAGCCTTGGAAGGATATGATGGGGAGAATAAATGAAGATGGCAACACATTTGAAATTAGAATTTGAAATGAAATAGTTTGCTGTGTTCATAAATCAGGAAATATGTCAAGTAATCAATACCCCAATGACCTAACTAAACATTACATTCTTAGAAAAATACAAAGAAAGACAATCAGCTAGCAAACCACAATGCCAAGGACCACTACCTATATGTGAAGTGAACTAGTAAAAGTCAGATCACAAACTGCAAAACCCTGCACAAAAGAAATGGGCAGCCCAACTGGAAAAAAAAAGTGACACCCCAGAAATAGCTCCATCAATTAGCTTACTGCATGCCTCCCACCTCCTCCGGTGCAGAGTTTTGCTCCAGAAAAACCACAGGGCCTGTGAGACAGATCCACATACATTATCACTCACACTCTATTATCATTACGTAGTTATCTAAAAGAGGATATAAACCAAAGCAAGTTCATAAAGCAGAAAGAAGCAGGACCTAGAACACCAATTAAATAATAATTATATCCTGGATTTCATGTAGCCCATCCTATTGTGAACCATGTGGCTCAATCTTGTTTAAAAAAAGGAGTGGGGGGACTGGAGGCATAAGGCAAGCAGTAACGGTGTCACTGGTAGAATGGGGCAATGGAGTGGAAAGGAGCATCAGATGCAGGAAGTGTGAAGCTACTAAATGCCTCAACTTCTAGGATCCACTGTCTGCAACAGCAGCAGTAAAGGACACTGCTTGGCATGTTCTAAAACATGGTGCATTTCAAAGAACTTTTATACCTTCCTTCTTTTTGAAGTGGTAAGACACAATTAACAATAAATGCTGAAAGCTTGCTACTTGAACCTAGGTTTGTCTCCAGTGACTACATCACTAAGTAACTTAGCCAAGTAGAATCTTCTTATTAATAAAACAGACTTATTGTCATGATTCTATCCCAGAGTTTTTCTTCATTAACTATTAGGCTCTAATTTCCCTGACTGTGAAACTAGAATGATGCCTTTCTTACAGGATTGACTGTAGGTTAGCTAATCCTACTGTCAAGTGCTTCATGAACTACAGAGTGCAATACGAAATGTAAAGAGTAACTGTTTCGAGACCTGACACATAATAGACTCTCCTCTTACCTCCCAAAGAAACTAAAAACACCAACAGGTTAAATGACTGACTAGCTCCTCATAAAGTCGGTAAGGAAACCAAACCCTAACCTAATTAATTTCTTCCATCACCACATGCAGCTTGCTCAGATCTCAATGAATCCCTCAAAAGCCCAATGTTTTCCCATATCACCTTAATCTTCTTACAGTCAAGTAAGCGGGAGGGAGCCAACCAATGAAAAGGGTACAACAGGGTAACGTAAAATGACTCGACCAAGGTCAAAACATTAGTATAGAAAAGCCTGCGTGGCCAGGGTTCGTGTCTACCTAGCCACTTCTACCAGACACCAAGAAACTGTTACAGGCAGTTGAGTTAGGCAGAGATATTAGAGGCAGTCAGACAGGGCTAGGTCCTCCAAGGAGCCACTGCAGAAGCCCAGACACCTTGCAACTGTGGGGGAGACAGACACCTCCTGCTGTGGCCAGGCCTCAAGACAAAAGATCAAACAAATGCACCCATATCCTAAGGACTGATATTCTACCTAGTTCTCTATCACCCTGAGGAGTCACCATCCCAAGCCCCTACAGGAAGTCACTACTGTTAAGCATGCCCCCTTCCTACATGACTCGCCTCCCCATTTGTCCCCAATTTAATCAATTTTACCTGAGCAATTAATCTTATTGGTTAACCACAGCTCTGTCCCACCTCAAGCCCACCTTGCGAGTTCCCAGATTTTCCTCACCTTGGACCTGTCTCACCTTGTGGTTTTACTCTATAAAAATCCCTAGAAAAGACAGAGTCCCCTGCTCGGGGCCACTTCTGTCTCTCTCTCAGACAGAATCTTTCTTTCACTCAATAAATATATTCTGCTCTTAATCTCCGTTGTTCCTAAAATTCATTCCTTGATTTTAGAGAACATGAACTCATAGGGAACATCTAGTAGGTTAGGAGTTTCATTCCCCTATATCATTTGGAGGTCTCCCACCGAGATCATTGCACCAAGGTAAGAGTTTGCTTTTGTTTCATAGACTCTGGACTGGGACCAATTTAGGTAACAAGCTTCAAATTTTGCTTTTCTTTGCCTATTGTTTATAATTGCTTTGTGTCTTATATAGTTTTGTTAAAACATGGGAAAATTATAAGATTATGCTTTTTTTGTTTGTTTGTTTTTGTGGCACCAGGGATCGAACTCACAACCTCACGCCTGCCAGACAGGCGCTTAAGCCACTGAGCCAAACTCCTGGCCCTAGTTTTTTGAGGCAGAGTCACACTATGTAGCTCAGACCAGCCTTGCACTCACGTTGTAGCCCAAGCTGGCCTCGAACTCACAACACTCCTCCTATCTCAGCCTCCCAAGTGCTGGGATTAAAGGCATGTGCCACCACACCCGGCTTTATGTTATTTCTTTAATGGGACAGTTTTACTATTTTGTTCTTGTACATGTTGCATTTAAGTTAGTTGCTAAATTTACTGGTACTCGTTGCTTGACTGTATTTAGACAATAGCACTAGAGAAAATAATATTAGAACACCCCTAGCAGACTTTAATATAAACTTCTGTAAACTAGGTCTTCTTAAATGAAATCTAGCTCAGACTACAATAAAACCAGGATTCCTTCCACCATTAAGTGGCACTAGGCTAGTGGTCGACCTCAAGACTTGGAGGTGAGGTTTCACTGAGACAAACTGGCTCTGATCCTCCTCTACACTCTAGAGAAAATGTCAAGCCTATTTTGCTTCAGTTTCCTTTCTTTGGCTTTACTTCCACTCACTTCCCCACTTTGTACTTTCCTTATAGAGGCATGTGGAATCAGAAAGAACTGTAGACTATTCCAGTCTTTTCCTCCTAACTTAAGCCCATAGAAAACAAGCACTTGCTAACGCCTAAGACAGGGAAGTCATCTTAGGTGAGGGACATATACTCCGTCTCTGAGTCAGATGAGACATCGGAATTTCGCCCATCCAGGAGAACACTTATAAAAACCACATCTTGGCTTACTGTTCTGGGCTACAGACTCCTCTGGAGATTGAACCTGAGACACAGTGGAAAGAACCGCCTCCTGGGTGACACTGGAAGGAGCTAGTTCCAAAAGCAGCACACTTATGTGACTAAACCCATTCAGACTAAAGAGCCTCTCCAACCTTTCAAGTTGTGGACTTTAAAACATTTATTGTAAATTTATAGAGCAGTGGATAATGATCTTGCTCAGGCTTTTAACTATCCCTTATAGACCTTTGACAGTCAGAGTTATAGCAGCTGCCACTCTTAAAAGCAGAGCACAAGCTTCCCAGGTAATCTGTTTGGTGAATCTCCATTGAAGCCAGTGGCCAATGGAATCAATGGAATGTTGACCAGACAGACAGCGGATTCCTTTCTGGAGACTGGTCTCTGGTTGTGTGGGCCAACGCAAACTGAGAACAATGGAGGGGTCATGGCCAAGACACCCAAGGTTTCCTCAGTAGGAACTGGCTCTTCAACCACAGAAAATCTCCACTTACCTAGCTACTTATATCTCTCTGCTAGCAAACTAAAGATGTTCTCTAAACTTTTCAGGCAGTTAGACTACCTCTCTCAGAAATTAGGCTGAGGCCCCTGCAGCAACTTTTTACATTTCAAAGAAAACTAGCAGGGAGAGAGAACAAGATGGCGGAACAGTAAGCAGCAGAGTAAACATCCTCCCTGAGAGATACCATCCAGATGCTGGAATATAGCAATGTGGGGAAGACAAGAAGGAAGTGGGTCCTATGGACCCAGGAAGAATCTAAAGCGAGAATTGAAACCCACAGAAAGAGTAAAAAGAATCACTTAAACAAAGAAAATGGCAGCTGGCGGTGCCTCTGCCGGGAGCCAGACCCACTGTGTGGAATTTGGGGATGCATGATCAAGGTGCCGCAGCAGCGATGGCGACCCTGGAACCCTCTGCCAAGAAAGGTAGCACTGGAGGAGAGTGGCAGTGGACAGGGGGAGCAGACCTGGAGAACTGAACTGGCTGACGGTGAGTGTGCAGAGGTATTCACCCTCCCGCCAGAGAAAGAGATTGGCTGGGAGACATCTTGGAGTTGGGCTGGGGACTCATAGCTGAGGCGCAGACCCATAGAGGTTACTCAGGCTGAGCCCTGCCCACTGTGTGCATCCTGGGGGCCACCTCGGAGGGTCGCAGCGGGTGACCAACTTGGTCTTGAGACAGCGGCTCCATGCGTGCTCCAGGGGTGGTGGTGGAGAGTCCGTGAGTGACTGGCCCACTGGCCCAGGTTCGTGGGCAGTGGTCCCACCCCTGCGTGCACTATACCAGCCATCAGGGAGCCAAGGCGGGCAGGGGAAAGGCAGGGGATAGTGCTGTAACAGCACCCCCAGTGGCAACCATCAGATATCCATAATCAGCACTGGATAGAAGAACCAGTCTCACTTCAGAGAAATTGCAGCCAATGAGAGGAGTACCTTGGTCCCCAGTACCAATTTGCCCAGAAGAACCCAGGAATATGTCAAGACAAAGATGCAAAAGGCAATCTCTGGCCTCCAATCCAAACAGAGCAAGTCCAGGAGATGCAAATGCAGAAGAGATTGGCAGTCCCACAACTGAAGTTTCTGAGGTGATGGTAACTGAAGTAAATAAACAACTTCAAGAGGCTATAAAAGAAATTAGAACAGAAATACTAACTCAACTAAAAGAAGAAATGAAAAATATAATAAAAGAACTGCTAGGCAACCCTAAATGAGACATAGATGAAAAAATGGAGCATAGGAAAATGAGGGAAACCTTGAATGAACAATACAAAAAAGATTTAGAATACATGAAACATTCAAAGAGATAACCAGGAAATCAAAAACTCCATTGAAAGTTGGCAAAACCACTTGAAAGAAACTAAAGATAGACTTTCAAACCCTGAAGACAGGTTTGCAGCTTGTGATGGTGAAAGGAAAGATTTCTTAAAAATAACAAGGAACCTGGAAGTAACAATACAACGGCTGCAAGACAACCCAAAGAAACATAACTTAAGAATAAAAGGTGTGAGTGAAAAAGCAGGGGTCAGTACAAATGAAATTAAAAGCCTATTTACATAAATAATCTTAGAAAACTTCCCAAGCATGGGAAAAGGAAGTGACTTTCAGATAAGTGAGGCATACAGAACTCCAGTTAACCACAACCAAAATAAATCTACACCCACACATATAATAATCAAGATTCCAGAAATTCAACACAAAAACAGAATATTAAAAGGTGTTAGAGAAAAGAAACAGATCACCTACAAAGGAAAAACCATCAGAATCACAACAGACTTCTCAACACAAACCATCAGGTCAAAAAGAGTTTGGAGTGAAGTATTTCAAGCCTTGAAAGAAACAACTTCCAACCCAGATTGATGTACCCTGCAAAACTATCTTTCAAAATTAACGGAGAAACAAGATACTTCCACGACAAAGAACAACTGAAGCAATTTATGACCACCAAGCCAACCTACAAAGAATACTGAAGGACATTTTGGAGAGAGATAAAAAAGACCACAGCTTCAGAAACAGAGGCAGAGGGATATGGCCAAGCGGGGCACACAACTGAGTAGAGAGGAAAAGTGGGCAGCCAACTGCAGGAAAATGGCATGGCAGAGACGAGGCAGTGCATGTTGGCCTTAACCATTAACATAGATGGCCTCAATCCACCAATGAAAAGAAACACAGGCAGAGTGGATCAGGAGACAGGATCCACCAATATGCTTTATACAAGAAACACATTAAATGTGAAAGGGGGTTCATAGACTGAAAGTCATAGGAGAGAGAACAATGCTGTATGTGACAGGGAACCAGAAAGAAGTGGGGGTAGCTTGCCATCAGCTACATAGTGGACAAGAAAGATACAGCATTTTTATCCAATGGAAAGCTACTCAGCTATAAAGAAAAATAACCTCAAGCCTCTTGTAGGTAAATGGATGCAACTTAAGATCATGTTCAAGGATGAAATGGTCCAGAGCCACATGGGTGAACATCATGTTATCTCCCTAGTACAAAAAACAACAACAACAACAACAAAAACTAAAGGAGTTAGTAGGATTCAAAATACACAATACATATTGTAAAAATGAAAGGGGAGGAAGTGTCTAAAAAGGGAAGGCAGTGGCTATTGTTAATCTATCACTGGGATGTGAGTCCTGTATTGTTTTCATTGAGCTATTCAGTTTGATCTTATTCTATTTTGGTTTGCCTAATTTTATTATATTTGCGGGCTTAGACAGCTATTTCAAAGATAACAAAACACATTATGGTAGCCATTATTGATATCTGATCACCTTGTTTTGAAACCCTATATGGCTTTCATTGTTTTGTTTGAGTGATTTTATCCTATTTTGGTTTGTTTGATTGCATTATGACTGATGATATAAGCAACTGCTTAGAAGATAATATGAGGCATTATAGTAATCAGTGTTGTTTTACTATGTATTGTTTCCATTGTTTTGCTTTTAATTGGTTTTATTCTGTACTATTTAGTTTGATTATATTATGCCTAATGGTACGGGCAGTTATTTTGAAGATAACAAGAGGTATTATAAAGGGAAAGGAGGAAAGAAGGAAGGGAAAAGGAAAAAGACATAAATTAGTATATAGGTATATATAAGATAGTTAAAATGACTACACTACTAAATGCATTAGCTATTGAAAAAGAACAGTTAATACTCATATGATTAGACCAATTTTACATGTCTATACCTGTTAATCTAAACAACCTTTTTGAAGGTAACGATATGCAATACTACAACCACTGTCAAATTCCAATCATCTCACTTTGTAAACCTATAATGTTATTGTAGTGGATTTGTTGTTGTTGTTGTTTGTTTGTCTCTTTTGTTTTTTGTTTTTCTTTTCTGTGTCCATTTTCTCTTAAATACAAAAAAAAAAAAAAAAAAAAGAAAGAAAGAAAAAAGAGACCTAGCAGGGAATGATTTGCATTTGTGCCTTACATGTTAATTAGGAGTAAATACCCTTTTCTTTTCTGTGTGCCTACAAGACTGATGTGCCTTTACTAGCAGGTAAAATGTAATTGCTAGATGATAATTTATAAATTTAACCTGTGAGCTTCAAAGATATAGAAATTTAAATAAAGTATAGCCTTGTCCTGTTGCTAAGGTTACCTAGGTAATTAAATGGAAGACACAAATGTCTGGAGACTTCTTTGCCCTAGTGCGTGGGGCAAAACTCCTCCAGTCAATTGTTGTATCTCTAGAGGCGAGTTCCTTTACAACCTAAGGCACTCTGACTACTTCCAACTCACCTTCTATGTATGTGCTCTGCCAATGAACAAAAAGCAATAGTTTATTATAAAGTTATGCTTCCCTCTTTAAGTATTCCTGTCACAACTAGGCTTATGGAAACAAAGTTCACGAGTTACATGGGAAGATAAGACTGCGTGCCAGGCCGAGGGTGGATAGGCTGGCCAAATTTATCTTCTACTTTCCAGATGGCATCCACTTGCCCTGGAGCACAGTCAACCGCCTTGAGGACATTTATCAAACAGGAATAAAAAGGGACGCCTAAATTATCTCCTTTTTGCATAATCAGATAGCTCAGTATCAAAGTTTCATGCACTACAGGGCTAGGGACAGAGCTCAGCAAAGTTCCTGAGTTTGATTCCTGTTCCTGAAAAAAAGGTTTCATACCCTTATGCCTTGCTTTTTGCATTACAGACATGGGCAACTCAATGCCAAAGCCCCTCATGCCTTTGGAATGCATGCTTATGCACTGGAAGATACTCAACCCTTCCATGTTGAAAAAGAGCCAACTGGTATTTCTCTGCACGAGTGCGTGGCTCACCTACCCCCTAGAGCCAAAATGGACTACAGAGGCAAGTATTAATTATGATGTCCTTTTATAATTAAAATCATACTGTAAGAAAGAGAAAAAATGGTTAGAATTGCTTTGTGTTGAAACTTTCTTTACATTAAGAGAGAATTCTTATTTATGCTCCCGGTATAATTATAATCCTTATGAGACTACCCCCATTCATACGTCTCTTTCTCTCAGTAACTTAAAACAAATTAAGCTAGAACTAGGAAAATTTTCAGATGACCCTGATAAGTACATAGATGACTTTAGAGGATTTACTCAGAGCTATAAGCTAGACTGAAAAGATGTAATGTTACTCTTAAATCAAACATTGACTTCTAGTGAGAGACAGGCAGCATTACAAGCTGCTATTACATTTGGAGATGAATATCATATTGTTAATTTTAAAAGGCCAGAAGATAGACAGCCAGGAGAACCACCAGTTCTCACTGGTGCACAAGCAGTTCCCACCCCAGACCCCAACTGGCCTGACAACAAAACAGGAGACTGGAACAGGAGACATTTTTAAGTGTGTATTCTCCAAGGTCTAAGAAGGACAAAAACCAAGTCTTCTGGTTATTTTAAATTGTCAGCTATTTTCCAGGAGAAAGATGAAAACCCCTCTGACTTCTTAGATTGTGTATTAGAGACACTAATAAAATATTCTTCCATAGATCCTGAGTCAATAGAGGGACAGATTTTGCTTAAAGACAAGTTTATTACCCAGTCAATTCCAGATATTAGAAAAAAGTTACAAAAGATAGCTTTGCTCCAGATAGTTCACTTGATTGCTTAGTAAAAACTGCCTTAGTATTCTATGATCAGGACTGGGAGAAAACCAAAGAAAGAAAACAAAGAGACCAAAAAGTAGCTAGCCTTTTTTGTGGCCGTAAAAACACAGACCTTAAGTCGGATTCTCTGGGTTCCAAGAAAAGTTCGACGACAATGAGGACACCTACCTACTATTGCTGCCATAAGCCTGGCCACTTTAAGAGGGACCCCCAAGCCATCCCCTAACTGCAAAGATGATCACTGGAGGGCAGACTGCCCCCTGAGGCCAAGGTCCCAGAATTCAGACCCATCCTATCAGATGGTCCAGCAGGACTAAGGGACCTCCAGCACTCGTCTACTCCCTCTGGCCAGACTGTCATCTCTGCCTGTCATCTCCGCGGAGGAGCCCTGAGTAATCATGACAAGATGTAAAAACCAGCCCATTGCTGGACATTGGCACATGTCTCTTTGTCCTTCTCAACTCTGGTCTTCCTTCCAGGCACTGTACCTCAATACAGTCACCAAAATACAGGTTACTTAAACTGTAACTGGGATAATTTTCTCTTCATTCATTCTTTTGGTTATGCCTAAAAACCCAACTCCAATCCTGGAGAGATTTTATCCTGACTAAACGCTATAATACATATATCCAAGTTGCAACTAATCAAAAGGATGCTAAGATTGGTTTTTTACAAATATAGTACATATTGTTCATGTTTAAAAAACTTAGGAGTTTTTTATTTGTCAAAATATGTTAATCTGGTTCTCAAGTTATCAAATTTAGAGATAACTATAATTAAACCTAGAGGGATTTATGACAAAATGTCAGACTCCATCAATAAAAGGACAAAAAGTCAATATTTATACAGATTCTAAGTATGCTTTCCTAGTATCACATGCCCATACAGCCATATGGAAAGAAAGAAACTACCTATCAGTCAATGAATCTCTCATAAAGTATTATAAGGAGATAGATGATCTTTTATTATCTGTTTAATCTGCCCTAATAGTGGCAGTAATTCACTGTAAGGACATCAAAAACAAGTTGACAAAATATCTCAAGGTAATCAACTTGCTGATGCAGCAACTAAAAAGGCCGCCCGAGTCCCCCCACTTCAGATCCCCTGATCTGGGAGGAGTGCCTTGAACATATTCGATACAAATACTCTCAGTCAGAAATTAAATGGGCTCTCTCTCATGGGTTCCAGCTCCTTCCATCAGGATGGTTACAATCAGATGATGGAAAATTGTTTCTTCCTGGTGCTAGTCAATGGAAAATAATTAAGTCTATACACCAAACCTTTCATGTGAGGAGAGACAAAACTCAGCAGATGGCCTCAAAATTATTCATAGGAAAAGGACTTTCTCAGACAATACTACAGATAACTAAGACATGTGAGCTCTTCCAAAAAAAACACTCCTCTTAAGCAAACCATAATTCCTCCGGGCATACAGAAACATGGAAAATATCCCAGAGAAGACTGACTGCTCATATGCCAAAAAGTAAGGGACTTTTACTCATATACCAAAAAGTAAGGGACTTCAGTACTTATTGGTCTGGGTATACTTTCACAAATTGGGTTGAGGCCTTCCCTTGTAGAACAGAAAAAGCACAAGAGATGGTAAAAGTTTTGGTTTCAGAAATCATCCCTAGATTCAGACCTCCTAAGAGCTTACAAAGTGATAATGGACCTTTTTTTAAAGCAATGGTCACACAAAATGTCTCTCAGGCTCTGGGCATTCTCCATCACCTCCATTGTGCATGCAGGCCATAGTCATCAGGAAAAGTAAAAAAAGGTAAATAAGACCCTAAAAAGGCATCTTCATAAAATGGCTCAGGAGACCCACCTTGAGTGGCCTCACTTACTACATTTACCGCTTATCAAAATAAGAAATACACCTCAAATCCTAGGCCTCAGTCCATTTGAAATGCTTTAAGGATCTCTTTCCTCCTAATGATTTTCTTCTTGATAGAGAAACAGATGCCTTATTAAAAGACATTACCTCATTGGCTAAATTCCAACATACTCTTCAAGAACTAACAGAAGCTCAGTCAACAGAAAAAGGAAATCCTAGATTCCACTCTGGAGATTTAGTACTAGTAAAATTCCCTCCCTCATCATCTCTTTCCCTAGCACTAACCTGGGAAGGACCTTACACTGTGATCCTGTTGACTTCTTCTGTGGTCAAAACAACAGGTCTGGACTCTTGGATACATCACACTAGACTCAAACCCTGGAAACCAGAGACTGTCACTGAAGATGACCACCCACATACTCCTGTGAACCCACGGAAGACTTAAGATTCCTCTTCAAGAGAAAAACAAAGACTTCAGGTAAGTAATGTTACTATTAGCCCTTTTACTAATCGCTTTACCACTTACAGGAGGGTGCAATTCCTTCCTAATGTGGGCACAAGAATATGCAAAATCATTACAACAAGCCTCTTGCTGGATATGTGGCTTACTCCCCTTGTCGAGTACATCAGGACTTCCTGGGTGGGTATCCCCATTTCAAGGAGATGACTGGAATAAATTACAAGACTATACTAATGAGGTAGGAAAAAGTTCAGTAGTTCATAGTTCAGCCCACAATTACAAAGTAATAAAATGGCCTATAAATTATACTCTTAATGATCCTGGACATAATCGAAGTTTTTCTAACAATGCCACTGAAGCCTCTCTACAGGCATTAATAAGGCCCCTATTATATAAAAGTAAAGGTCCTATCCTGAGGGCCAACAACCATAGATATTAAGATGGTTATTTTCAAATATGGGATGACTATCTATGATTAATTCCCTCTACAGGGCATCTCAGTAGAAAAAGCTCCCTTACATTGACAACAAAGAACCACTTTTATTCTCATTGGCCTAATGCCACTAAATACTAGGGATGTACACCCCTTGAGCAACATATACACATGGTAACTTTATAGGCCAACGACTGGTTTGCAACAGACTGGTTTAATCACCCTGGAATTAGATGGGGAGCCCTAATGGCACTCATTGGTCCTGTGGAACTAATCTGTGGCCCTGGCTGCCCCCGGATGGATGGGCAGATGCACGTTAGGATTCACATGGTTACAAGGCAGGAGTGTCAAAAATACAGACAAACCTTCAAATTTACCCCACCTACAACATCGATGGTCCAGAAATGTGTTTCAATTGTATGATCACTTAGCCTCTCTCTTCATCCCTTCCCTAGGGTTAAAAGATGTCATGCAACATATTGAGGCCTTAACTAACTATATTTGATGGGCCTTAAATGACACTGCAGCCAGTCTCTCTCCCTTAAATGAAGAAGTAAAACTAATGAGGCAGGCTGTCCTCCAAAATCGGAAAGCATTAGACATTCTAACAGCAGCACAGTGGGGTACTTGTACAATTGTAAAAACTAAACGTGTGTACACGCTTGTTCCTTCTGCAAATAGCTCAATAACTATTCAAGATATCAGTCGACAAATCAGTGACATGTCAGCTTCTCTAAAATTCCCTGGACTTTATCCTTATAGGAATTAATTCCAGCTCCTCTTGGTAAAAATCTTTTGTTAATCACACTTATAATTATCCTGTTGATACTGCTATTTGGCCCATGCACACTTAACTGTTTCTTTGGCTTTGTCTCCTCCAGACTTAAAGATAAAAAATGCCTGGTGTCTATCAAGGGCCTTTAGATAGAATCTCTGCAGAAGTATCTCTGACTGCCAATCAACAACTACGACCCCCTTCAGCCTGAGGAAGCCAGATGAACATCTCCCATTACCCCCTTACAGCAGTTCGGGTTACTTCCTGGGTCAGGGGAATGTTACAGGCAGCTGAGTTAGGTAGAGACAGGGCTAGGTCCTCCAAGGAGCCACTGCAGAAGCCCAGACACCTTGCAACTGTGGGGGAGACAGACACCTCCTGCTGTGGCCAGGCCTCAAGAAAAAAGAACAAACAAATGCACCCATATTCTAAGGATATTCTACCTAGTTCTCTATCACCCTGAGGAAGTCAGCAGTCACCATCCCAACCCCCTACAGGAAGAGTCACTGCTGTTAAGCATGCCCCCTTACTACATGACTCACTTCCCGATTTGTCCCCAATTTAATCAGTTTTACCTGAGCAATTAATCTTATTGGTTAACTATAGTTCTGTCCCACCTCATGCCCACCTTGTGAGTTCCCAGGTTTTCCTCACCTTGGACCTGTCTCACCTTGTGGTTTTACTCTACAAAAATCCCTAGAAAAGACAAGAGTCTTTGGCAACACGCTTGGGACCCCTTCTGTCTCTCACCCAGACAGAAACTTTCTTTCTCTCAATAAATATATTCTGCTCTTAACCTCCGTTGGTCCTAAAATTCATTCTTCACTCTTAGAGAACACGAACTTGTACAGAAAATCTAGTAGGTTGGAAGTTTCATTTCCCTATATCATTAACCAAGCAGAATCTTATTAGTAAAACAGACTTATTGTCATGATTCTATCCCAGAGTTTTTCTTCATTAACTATTAGGCTCTAATTTCCCTGACTGTGAAACTAGAATGATGCCTTTCTTACAGAATTGTCTGTAGGCTAGCTAATCCTACTGTCAAGTGCTTCGTGAACTACAGAGTGCAATACGAAATGTAAAGAGTAACTGTTTCGAGACCTGACACATAATACCTCCCAAAGAAACTAAAAACACCAACAGGTTAAATGACTGACTAGCTCCTCATAAAGTCGGTAAGGAAACCAAACCCTAACCTAATTAATTTCTTCCATCACCACATGCAGCTTGCTCAGATCTCAATGAATCCCTCAAAAGCCCAATGTTTTCCCATATCACCTTAATCTTCTTATAGTCAAGTAAGCGGGAGAGAGCCAACCAATGAAAAGGGTACAACAAGATAACGTAAAATGACTCGACCAAGGTCAAAACATTAGTATAAAAAAGCCTGCGTGGCCAGGGTTCGTGTCTACCTAGCCACTTCTACCAGACCCCAAGAAACGGCAAAATGCTCTGTCCGGTCCTGGACCTCACGGAACAGCGTGGGGGCCCAAGTTCGCCTGGAGTTCACGGGTGCTCCGACCTCCCCAGCGCACTCCCCGCCGCGGCCAAGCCCCACACCCACCGCGGGCCCGAACCGCACCCCCGGGGCTGGGACCCCAGCAAGGGGCCCCGGATTGCAAGTTTCCCACCTGGTGTAAACCCGCCCGCACTCCCCGCCACGCCGACGGTCTCACGCACTATGGCGCTCCAAACGCGGGGTCCTGTCGCTGGTGCCTCCCGCAGTACCTCACCGCTAGAACCCCAGCCCAGCGCTCCCCCTCTGCAAGCTCCTCCTCTGGCTCCGACAGCAAGCGAACTGCAGCCTACTTCCTCTGAGAGCCCCGCCCCGCCGCAACCTAGGAAAGCACCCTCCGCCGGCGCTGACAGACGGCCTCCCAATCCAATAGAAACGTGCAACCTGAAAGGAACTGCTGACTGACGGCTCCTATGGCCAATCGGAACGTGATCCTGGAAGGGGCGCGGCCACTGCTAATGAGCCACGCCCCGTCCGCTCTTCCGTTCGCGCAGAGGAGACAAGGGGAAACTTTCCCAGAGTTCCTTCCAGCTGCCTTTTGGTAAGGGTGGGGTGGGGCAGAGAAAATACTGCTTCGACCGAGAGACCGTGACAGCTTAGAGCCCAAGCAGCGGGAGGCTCTGGAGCACCACAGCCCTATAGTCACCCCTTACAGCAGTCTGCTGGGGAAGGGGCGCGTGGGCTCGGCAGTGGGGAACGGACCACGCTCCGGCCCAGCTGCCTCCGGAGCTACCCCCACCCCGATGGCCAGTTCTTCCCTCTTTGTGGCTTTAAGGTAGTAGCGCACCCCCACTTTCTGACGTTTTCTCCCTGTGCGGGGAGCCGGTCCAGGATATCAGATATACCCACGTACCCCGAGCTGCACCAAGACAACTCGACGAGAGTCCGCACACCTGGAGCGCGGTAGTAAGAGCGGCCCTCGAATGTGCTCACCACCGGCTGTCCCATCCCATAGACTCAGCACCTCACACTGGGGACAGGCGACTCGCCCACCACGGGTAAAGGGCTTGAGTGTCTCAGGGGCGGCCGCATAGTGGGGACCAAACGGGCCCAGGGCGGGGCGTCTCGGAGGTGGGTCACGTGCAGGAAGCGGAAGCCCTAGCCACCTGCTGGTTTAGCCCTCCCAGCCCGGGCTCTTGTCCCCGCTGCTGAGAACTAGGGCTTGGGACCTCACCCACTCGCACTGGGCCTGGCCCAAGGTGATGGCCAAGCCTGGGGACTCGCGGCGCCTTTTCAGGCTAGTGCAGGAGGGCCGACTTCGAGTCCTGCAGGAGGAGCTGCAGGCCGCCGGAGGCTGCCAGAGTTTGGCAGGAGACACCCTGCTTCATTGGGCTGCCCGTCATGGACACCGGGACATCCTAACCTATCTGGTCGAATCCTGGGGCATGGACATCGAAGCCGGGAACCGAGACTACAAGAGGCCTCTGCACGAGGCTGCCTCCATGGGACACCGGGATTGTGTATGCTACCTGCTGGATCGAGGGGCATCTGTGGACTGCCTGAAGAAGGCCGATTGGTAGGTGGCGAAAATTCTAAAATTCAGTTCCCTTTTCCATTTCCTGCAGAATCGTATTTTCGTGTACTGTGTCATCATTCCCCTTCAACACCGTAGCTTTTCTCAGCTCCTTATTCTTTGCCCAGGCCTGCTCAACAGCAAGGTCTTCTTCTCCCAGCCTTCCTGGCGTTTTGGGGCTAACTGTTCGGTAGATGCGATTACTTGCCTTTGTGAGACAGAAGAAAATATAATCAGACAGAATATAATCAATGAATTTTGCTCAAGGATGTGATGTTCTTCTGGGGACATCTAGCAAAGTAGCCATGTCAGTTGCATTATTTTAATTGACAGTGCCACAATCTGCATATTTTTTTATTTATTTAGGTACTGGGGTTCGAACTCCATACTTAGATTTTTATCAGTTAACATTTGCACTGTATGTAGAGCTCTATGCACTATTATCATATGTGTAATCTTGCTTAACCACCACAATCAAGATGCTTTGTCATCACACAAATCAATCCCATTTTATTAAATTGACATCTTTTTAGTACTATGTCAGGTTCCTTAGAAGTTGTGAACCTTTTAAGGCTTATAACATAATGAAGTGCCTGTCTTCAAGTGATTCCTGATCTACTGTAAGTAAGAAACACGGAGGAGGGCTGGAGGTGTGGTTCAGTGGTTTGCTGAAGCTAACATACAGAAGACCCTGAATTCCACATCCAGCTCTGTAAGGAGGCAGCGGAGAGGGAGCATAAAAGAAGCCAATATAGTTAAATAAAATACATCTTCCCCACTGTGATAGAGAGGTGGACTTGAGAGTTGTTGATGGTTTTTATTAGTTCTGTTCCAATTCACTCCCAACCAGGCTCATAAGCAGTTTTGTCCCCAGTAACTCTCTCCTGAAGGTACACTACTATTTTCCCCTTCTTATTCCTGTCAGGGTCCACATATAAAGCAAAGAAGTTGCTAAAGTTGTTTTTTTACCTCCCAGATGCCTCAGTTCTCTTAAGTTTTCCATCTGTGTCAAGGATGTGCACTTCCTGAAGACCTGGCCCCTTCTCATGGCAACTGTCTTGCATCTGACAGCTTGTCCTGGTTGGCTTTAGGACTCCTTTGATGATGGCTTGCACAAGAAAGAATCTCCAGGTGATCCAGGACCTTGTGGAACATGGTGCCAACCCACTTCTTAAGAACAAAGATGGCTGGAACAGTTTCCACATTGCCAGTCGAGAAGGTGACCCTCTGATCCTCCAGTACTTGCTCACTGTTTGCCCAGATGTCTGGAAGACAGAGAGCAAAATTAGAAGAACTCCTCTGCACACTGCAGGTACACCTGCAGCTCTGTAAGTATGCAAGCATACATGTGCAGCCTGCTTCACCCAGCATTGCTGAATATCATCTTGTTCAAGTCACCTGTGAAGAAATGAAGGGGTTAGGGAAACAGAGGGCAGGGAATAAGAACACCTTGGGACCTTTTGGCACAGCATTAATTTCTAAAGCTAATGTAGCTTGGCTAGCATACCTTCCTTATATTAGTTCACTTTTCATATGTATTTGTTTTGCCTTCCCTAGTTAGGTAGTAACTAACAAGTCTTGAACAAAATCTTAGTCTCTTTCTTCCTTGAACAAGTTTCTTCATCAGCAAAATAACAGTGGTAACGATGCCCATGTCACAGGGTCATTGTAGGATTTAAGGAGTATGGTTATAAATTGCCACACAGAAAGTGGGGAGCAATGGGGAATGAGCCAGCAAAGCATTATCTGTGTTTTCAGTAGCTCCCCAGCTTGCATTACCATGATCGATTACATTACCAACAGAGTTTAGATCAGCAGCATTAGATTCCCATAGGAGAATAAACCTTACTGCAAACTGAACATGCAATGGATCTAGGTCGTGCACTCCTTCAAATCATCCTGAAATCTTTTACTACTCCTATCCCTATCAATAGAACAATTGTCTTCCATTAAACTGGCCCCTGGTACCTAAAATGTTGCAGATCACTGCTTTACACATAGCACAGAGGACCGGGGATTTAGCTCAGTGGCATAAGTGCCTGGCAAGCGTGAGGTCATGAGTTTGATTCCTGGTACCAAAAAAAAAAAAAAAAAAAGTCAGCATACACATAGCACAGAATAATGTGTTGCTTTTATTATCAGTTTCACATTATTACTAAAAGCAGGAGAAAAAAAAGTATTTCTTCATCTTTAGTAACAAAGTGGTCTACATTTAATGTTTATTTACCTCTGCCCATGTATGTGTTTCTTTTAGTGATAATGTCAAATATATTGAGGTTTGGTTTTCATTGTGTAATGATCCTTATTTCTGAATTTTTAGATTATTTTAAATTAGGGAAAAACAAAATTGTGTGACATAAGTGGGTATTAATGGGCTCAGGAGTCCAGAATAAGAAATACGGAAGGTAATCTTTAGTCTTCTTAAGTGATACAACTTTTGGTTTCTCTAAAAGTCAATGCCTCTGTTATTTTATAGTCTTAAGAAATATGCATCTAGTTATTGTCTAGTCACAATTGGCTCTTAGGGACTCAAGAATCCTTTGTAAAACTTTGCAAGTAAATAGAAAAACATTTCTGTAGCTCTTAAATTACTTGGCCAGCCCTTTATATATACACACCCCACAGAAAGTACAATTAGCACCTTGCTAATCATCCAAAATAGGGGAGGACAGATAGTCAACATTTTCATTATTGAGTATTGTTTTTTTGTTTTTTCGTTTTGAGACAGGGTCTCACTATGTAGCTCAGGCAGGCCTTGAACTCACTATGTACCCTTGGCTGGCCTTGAACTCATGGCCATCTTTTTGCCTCAGCCTCCCAAGTGCTGGAGTTACAAATGTACCCCTCCACGCCCAACTGAGTATGGTTATTTTTAGTAGGAAAATTAAATTCCTGGTTTTGTCATGGGTTGCTTTTGAAAAATGTTTTCCCATTTCATGGAAAAAATACTGGCCTTGGAGATTTACAGCACGAAAATGGAGAGATAAATGGAGAGAGAAAGTTTAAACTGGGCATGGTGGTGCGTGCCTGTAATCCCAGCACTTGGGAGGTTGAGACAGAGGGAACGCCATGAAGCCAACGGCAGCATGAGCTACATACTGAGTTCAAGGCCAGCCTAAACTGCGTAGTGAGACCCTGTCTCAAAAAAAAAAAAATTAAGTTTGTCATAAAAGTGCTCATAAGAATAAAATAAACAAGTGTTGGCTCTGTGCATGTAAAGTAAAAATATTCTTTAGCAATTAACCAGTTAAATTTTATTGTTTCAGAAGTAACAGTATACCAACTTTAGTTACTCCTTCCTGTAGGTCATAACTAAAAAATGGGGCAGAGAGGAGAGCCAGGAAAAAAGAACAATTTTTTCTCCATGTGGAGATCAAACCCAAGGCCTTGTGCAGGCTACGCAAACATTCTACCAGACAAGCTATATCCCCAGCCATTTTATGTATGAAGCATTTTATGTATGCATTAAAAAGCTCTAATCCTCCAACTCTCATCTTCTAGCAATGCATGGCTGTTTAGAAGCAGTAAAGGTGCTTCTTACAAGGTAAGAACAAAACAGTAAATTGGGGAAAATAATATGTTAATTATGAACTAATACGTGTCATATAAAAGACTCAAGCATTCAGGAAACAAACTTCCAAAAGAAAAGCAAACGAAGAATATAAGCAGACAATTCAAAGAGTATAAAGCCAAAGTGGTTAAACATGACAAAATTTTAGTGGCAAAGTTGTCTATTCCTATATTCATTCAGTACTTAATATAAACTCCCCTCTGGAAGCTAGGAATGTGCTAGAACATTTGCCTAGCATGTATAATGCCCTGGTTTCAATCCCCAGCACAGTCAATCAAGCAACCAAGAAAGAAGATTTTAAATGATGATTTTCAGGGTGGTTCTGCTGGTGGCACTTGCAGAGAATTAAACACTGGAAAATAAACAGCTCTGGGGAAAGGATGATAATTGCATTTTTGGACATGTGCCTATCAGATATACTAGTAAGGCAGTTAGAGACACAGATCGACAAAGACACAAATGTGAGGCTTGTCAACATAGAGCTGACAGTTGAAATTGGAAATATATGAAATGATCTGAGGAAACAATATATCATTAGAAAAGAGGACCTAACACTGAGTCCTGAAAGCACTGCTATGTGGAGGGCTTGCCTGCTACAAATGGGAGCGTACTTGGTTCCCTTCAAATTTATCAATAGTTTTTCCTTCATTTAAGAAACAACTTTTTTTAACGCTTTCACGTCAGGCTCTAGGTAATAAAATATACATAGTTGTTCCTGTAGTGGAGCCTATAACCTAGTGTCTTAGTTACTTTTCTCCTTGCTGCGACAAAATACAATGATACCACAGTTTTCCACAAATCATGGGAAGAGTTAAGTTGATGAACCAAGTCACTACTTACCTGACACCCAAAGTTAAAGGAGAAAAGGTTTGTTTTGGGTCACAATTTGTAGAACTTTCAGTCCATAGTCAGCTGGTTCCAAGATGGTGGAATGGCAGAGAGGCAATACAGAAGAGAAATGGTTCATGGCAAAGCAGGCAGGAGGCAGTGAAGCCTGCCTTCCCTCTCTCCTTTTATATTCCATCCAGGCTATAAGCCTATTGATTGGTGCCATCCACACCCAGAACTATGTTAACCCATTCAGCTATCACACACCCTTAATGCTAATATCACACACCCTAGATAAGCAACGGCGAACCTATTAGAGATTTAAGTGCCCAAACTTCTCATAACATCATTGCCTGGCATCACTACTCCTTTCTGACCATGTGCATGGCGTCTCTATGCACTGTTATATAATGCTTGGCTGCTGGGGTGATGCTGGGGTAACTTTGGCTCATTTGCCAACAAAGTGGGCTCTGCTTCGTTTCGGCAGCATGCATGTCATAGGATTACTAGATCCATCCACCTCCAAAAAGCCCCACCTATGAGCACATGAGGCTTTGGGGGAACATTTAGATACAACCCATGACACCTAGTGTGGAAAACTGGTATAGATAAGTAATCTCACAATTAAGTAAGGACCTACAAGTTATAATACTGCAAAGGGAAAAGTACAGAATGCTGAGAGAGAGCAAAGGTATTTGTGTAGGTTAGGGGTTGGTAGCGAAAAGCCTCTGTTGAGGTTCAGTGTACAGTGAGACTTGGATAAGTTGGAGCTGGTCAAGGGAAGAGTGAGCAGTCATGTTCCAAGCAGGTGCCAAAGCAGAAAGGGGCTCAGCAACCAGAGGATAGGGAGGCAGAGGAGTTGCAGGGAGTGTGGCAACCCTAAGAAACATGAGCAGGTGCCGTGTGATCCTGACCCTTTGAGGTGATGCTGAATTGTGAGATTTTTGTCCTTTGTGCACCAGGAAGTAGTAAACCACCTAATAGTTTACCGTGAGCATCACTCAAGTGGAGTCTTTGTTTACATATTATCCTGAGCATTGCACAGGCAGGTGTCATTTCAACCAGTCAATTCTTAGTAGTGTGAGATATACATCTGTTGGTTTGGTTTTTTTTATCAATTATCTTTTGCATACTTTTTATTCAGAAAGTGTTAATCACCTTTGATGTTTGTTTCTAGTGAAATCTAGTAAGTTCTGGTTATTTTCTGTTTTATTTTAAAGATAGTAAAATCCAACAAAACAAAATAGAACAAAGCCAATCAAAACAATGCAGCAAAATTGGTACAAAACTTCAAAGCAAGATACTAGGAAAACAACAATAGCTACCATAGTATATCCTGTTATCTTCACAATAGTTGTCCATTCCATCTGGTGTAGCAAAATCAAACCAGAAACAAAACAGAATAAAACCAATCAAAACAGATTATTGAATAAAGCAGAACAGTGAAAACAATATTGCACTTCAAAGACAAGATAGAAGGAATTCCCCCGTATTTGCTATATTGCATACTGTCATTCTCCCAAGAGATGCTCAGACCACCGGCCCCAGGCCAGAAAGCCTGGCTAGTTGATTTACTTGTGGCTTCCCCTAGTCCCAGCATGGCTGACTCGGGAGGTGCTGGCTTTTCTCTCCCTGGAACCCACACAGTTTGTGTGGTTTACCAGGAAGGCTGGCTAGTTGATTTCTTGGTGGCTCCTCCCAGTCCCAGCATGGCTGATTCTCAAGAGGTGCTGGCTTTCCCGACCTGGTACCCCAGTTCTGGTTATTTTCTTTTAGTGATTTGTGTTTTGTTAGTAAAAAATAAACTATAATTTTGTGCAACAATCTATAAAAACTCATTGTAAGTACATTAGGTATAATTTTTATGCTTCTCCAGAACTGAGTGATATTCTTTTACAATACAAAATGAACACATTTAGGATACTGGAACTGAATAGGAAGGAAGTACCAAAATATCTGCAAAAGAAAAAACTGGGAAAGGGGAGAAATGTTAACATATTATGAAGAGTCTGTGTTATGAAGTGGAGAGACACAAAAAAAGATGTCTCCTTATTGTCAACTACTCATAATACAGAACTTCAAACAAGAAACAAAACTAAAATATTCCAGTAGTGGTCAGTGATTATAATAATTCTATGAGTGATGTTATCAGAGTTAACCAACAGCCAACAAGCTGTCCTGTATTCAAAAAGTGAAAAAATTATAAAGTATTTATGCACCTTCTAGACCAAACAATATGAAACTCATTTGTTATTTAATCAAAACAAGAGTGTTCAAAAAGTCATTTACAATTTAGGTTAGGTCTAACAGACCAAATAATTGAAAAATATGGGATGAAAAAATACCAACCAAGATGTCCATCATCAAAGTCTTCATCATTAAACATTCAGTGAGTAGACTTTTTATTTTATGTTTTATTTATTTATTTTTCCAGGGCTGGGGATCGAACACAGGGCTTTGTGCATGCTAGTCAAGTGCTCTACCACTGAGCTACATCTCCAGTTCCCTAGACATTTTATTGAAATTATACCACCCATAAGAAAAAAGGAAAGAACAACATTCTTTGAACAGCGTTGTTCAAAGAAAGACAATAATGCAAGAAGAATTAGGAAAGACATTAGATACTATCGTCAAGATTGCAGCATTTCATTGAATATTAAATTTTTAAGATACACCATAGAGAAAAATTTTTTGAATAAATTTAACAAAATTGTTTTTATACTTTCTATTATTAAAATTTTAAAACACGAAATTTTTGGTCATCCTGTATTTAAATAATTGGACTGGTAAGTAGTTAATGTTTCAAGCAAGAGAGGGCTTATCCATTGACATTGGAAAGAGGACTGGTTCCTATGGAAGATAGTGGAGCCAGGCAGGAGTCAAGAGGAACATTAGAGAGCTCTTTCCAGTTAATTCAGTCTTAAGGGGTGAAAGCAGAGATGGAGGGAAAGACATAGATGTTTTTCATGGTTTAGCTGCAGAATTGAGAGATCTGAATTATGAGAGATAAGGGAAAAGCAGTAACAAGGACCATTTAGCTTCTGGCTTGAGAACTGGAGAGGTAAAAATACCATCAAATGGGACAGAGGAGGAGCTCAGTGTAGACATTGAGATGGAGCAGAAGGGGAGAACTCCAAACTGTCACAGGTCATCTCTGTAAGGCCTACAGTCTACCTGAGGTCGTCAAGTGTCAACCATCCCTTGATTTTGAAATGGTGAATATTCACATCTGATTATTTTTGGTTTTGGCTCTAGGTGCCAGTATGAACCAGACTGCAAAGACAACTGTGGTATCACCCCCTTTATGGATGCAGTTCAGTGCGGTCACATCGACATAGCCAAGCTGCTCCTCAAAACACATAAGGTATTAAAATGGTTTTGTTTTATTCCTTTGGCTCTTCCTACAAATTTTAGATCACAGGATAAACAGAACACATTATTCAAATCCCAGCTCTGCCAAGTTCCCCCAGGGCAGCCCCTTGCCCTCTTTAACCATCAATGTATATCAGTGGTCCCATCTTTAAAACAAGACAAATTTAATTTCTTCAGCAGCTTCCTTCAAGAATTAAATAATATAATGCACATAGAGCAGCTAGCAAATTAAGTATTCAATGAATAGCACTTTGATAATAATAACAACAGTCTGCTCTTGGTAGCACTTTGACACTGTAGCCTGGCACATTGCCTCTTAGTTACATTTTTGGCTACACACCTTTGACGATCAGACAAAATCTCTGTATCCTTTACCCAGAGAAACATGTATAGACAACTAAGTTTTGCCAAAATGTCAGCAGGTGTGTGGAACCAGGCATCTGCTTCATACCTTCCTTTTTCCTTTCTCTTGTCTACTAGGCTTGTTTTTCAGCGGAGGATAGCCTGGGGGCCCAGGCTCTGCACAGGGCAGCAATCACTGGGCAAGATGAAGCCATCCGATTTTTGGTGTCCGATCTTGGCATCAATGTAGATGTGAGAGCAGCAACAACCCATCTCACAGCACTTCATTATGCAGCTAAGGTTTGTCTGTGCTTCTGATCGTGTTCCTGCTTACTTGAGCTTGCTTAGTACCATTGATAGATAGCTCTGTAGTCCTGATTCCTTTAGCTCCATCTCTGTGGAAAAAATTGCCCATACTCCTGAAAAGGTCATGATTCTAAGAAGTCCTGTATCCCCTTTAGTAGAAACCTGACTTTGTTTCTATAAAGAAACTGAAAAAATCTTTTATTCTATGGTATACCTGGCCTTTGTGCTCCTTCCTAACATTTCTGTTTTCAGGAATAACATTATGTAAAGCCATAAATATCCGTAGTATGAAATTCCTACCTCTCCATCTTCACACTGAGTTTCGGAAGTTAAAATCTCTTTAACTGGGGCAAGAGAATGAAGACATGCAAAATTTTTTCACTAGTGCTTAGTGCTAGGAGCCTTACATATATCTCTACATTATTTAGTGGCCACATGCCTTTACTTATTTTTCTAGAAGCAGGCATAAATTTTTTTCTGATTAACTATACTCCCCTGTCTAATTTCGCCATTGTGAGCAAATGGAGAGGTTTGTAAAAATGGAGTGAGAGTCTTGTCCATGGCTACAGGATGAGAAAAGATAGTGTTTCCTCTGTGGCAAGATTCACCCTTGATTTTGTTCTCACTCTATACTAATAGACTTAACTGGCTACATAAAGAGTATATAAATTAACTTTGCCTGTGACTCTCTTTTCTGAGGGATTATGATCTTCTTTCGGTTTATTGCTACCCTAAAGATTTTATCAGAGTATATTTGCTTGAGAAGTTTTGGAATTGTGACCACAAGATTTATACTGCTTATACTGATGGAAACTCAACTGTCTTGGGTCAGTACTGTGGCCTACAAAGTTGATAATCTGTATTTTAATAATTAAATGTTACCAAAATATTTATTTGATGAATTATAGCAGAATTGAGAATCATATAATAAGCTTTAAGATAGGAAAATTCAGTTTTAGGGGTTTACTGTTTTAGAAAAAGTAATGTGAGTTTGTATTTAAAGATTTGCTTTTGTCCTCATCACAGTGGTAATGAATTTATTTCAACACTCAGGAAGGGCATACAAGCACAGTTCAGACTCTCCTATCCTTGGGTGCAGACATCAATGCTAAAGATGAAAGAAATCGATCAGGTATTGACTGTAAACAATACGTTTTATATCAAAAACATTGGTTTGGAGCTGGGGTATAGCTCAGTGGTATAGTGTTTGCCTAACACGTGCAAGTGATGGGGTTCAGTCCCCATCACTACAAACAAAACAAAATAAAAATTTAGTTTTAATATTTTTTCAGTGGCCAGTAACTTTTCCCTAAAGTATGTTTTCCTGTCTGCAAAAGTACAGAACTATTGGTATTGCCATGACATTGACAATGACTTTGGCTTATTACTACCACCCTAGTTATTACTGTTATTTTAAACCATAGCAATATACAGTGTATGTGGCATAAAAGCACTTTTTGTGTAATCCTTACAGATGCCTGCTCTCAAGATATTATATAGATTTAGGACTCACATAATATTCTTAGATGGGTTTATTTGTTTGTTTTAGGGTTTTGTTTTGCTTTGTAGAGTTTTGGAAGAGGTTGATTTATATTTTTGTTTTTTATGCTTGGGATCAAATCAAGGGTCTTGCATATGCTGGGTACACATATGCTCTCCCAGTGAGCTATACTCTCAACCCTGCTCAGAGTTAATTCTTTAGACTTGGATTTCTTTTTAATCTTAGTTATTAGTACATATTTGTCATATATATTGATCACATTCATCTTAGGGAATTTGTACTGTACATAACACATCTCAATTCTTTTTTTTCCCATTCACCTCCTGCCCCTTCAGTCCTTCTTCCCCTTCCCATTTACACAAGCTTTGTTTCCATTTTTTTCCTTCATTCTCTTTTTTTTCCTTTTCCCTTTCTTCCTTCCCCCTCCCCTCTCTTGTTCCCCTTCCCATTTGAACATTTTCTTCCTGCTTCCCAATGTCTATTCTTCTTATGCTCATTTACCCTTTGCTCACACAAGAGAAACAATGCAATATTTAAACTTGTGTGTGTAATTCATTTCACTTAAGATGATGATCTTGAGGTGCATCCATTTTCCTACAAATGATTCAAATTTATGCTTTATGGCAGAGTACTACTCCATTATATATGAATAACACAAATTCTTTATCCATTCATTGATTGATGGGCATATGGGCTATTTCCAAGATTTAGTTATTACAAATTGTGTAACTATAAATATGAGTATGCATGTATCACTGTGGTATGATGCCTTTAACTCTTTTAGGAAGATGCCTAGAAAGGGAATAGCTGAGTCAAATGGAACCTCTAATTCTAGTTTTTTGAGGAATACTACATTGACTTCCACAGTGGTTGAACCAGCTTACACTCCAATCAGCAATGGAGAAGGGTTCCTTTTTCACCACAGCATCACCAGCATTTGTCAGTGATTGATTTCTGGTAACTATACTTTCTGGAGTGAGATGGAATCTCAGTGTTTTCATTTCCACTTTCCAAATGACCAGTGATATTGAACACTTTTTCATATATTTGTTTGCCATTTCTACTTCATCTGAGAAATATCTGTTCATTTTGGATGCCCATCTTTGGATTAGGTCTTTAAATTTGGAGGGGTCCGATTCTTGGTTTTTTTTTTTTTTTTTTTTGGAGTTTTCTATATATTCTAGATGTTAGTCCTTTGATGAGTAGCTAGTAAAGCTTTTTCCCATTCTGTGGGTTATCTCTTCACTCTGTTGGTGGTTTCTTTTGCTGTGTAGAAGCTTTTTTAATTTGATGTGACTCTAGCTGTTGATGCTTTGTGATATTTCCTGTGCAATTGGGGTTTCATTCATAAAGTCTTTGCCTATACCTCTACATTCCAGAGTTTTACCTGTTCTGTCTTAGGGCAGATTGTTTCTGTTTTAGTATTTAGACCTTTCATACATTTCACTTTTAGTTTAGTACATGGTGAGAGATATGAGTCTAGGTTCAGTTTTTGGCATGTGGAAAGGCAGTTTTCCTGGCACCATTTATTAAAGAGGCTTTCTTTCAGTGAAGGTATTTGGCCCCTTTGTCAAAGATGAGGTAGCTGAATGTGCTTGGTGTTGTTTTTGGATCTTCTGTTCTGTTTCACTGATCCTCAGATCTGTTTCTTTTGCCAGTGCCATGCTGTTTTTATCACAGTAGCTTTGTGGTATAGCTTCAAATTGGGGATTATGATGCCCCTTCCTTGCCCTTGTTGCCCAGAGTTGTTTTTGCTATTGTATGTCCCTTCTGATTCCGTATGAATTTGGTGATTGTTTTCTCTAGTTCTGTGAGGTATGTAATTGGTATTTTGATTGAGTTTGCATTAAATTTGTATAACAGTTTTGAAAGTGTGACCATTTTCACTATATTGGATCTGCCTAACCAAGAATAGGGGATATCTTTCCATTTTCTGATATCCTCTTTGGTCTTCTTTAACAGCATTCTGTGGTTTTCAATGTATAGGTCTTCCTTTATTAGCTTAATTCCTAAGTATTTCATTTTTCTTGATGAAAATTTGACGAGTTTTTTTTGAATGGTGATTTGTTTATTTTGTTTTGGTTTCAGTCTTTTGAGACAGTTTCACTTTGTATCTCAGGCTGGCCTTGAACTCACTACGTAGTTTAGGTGGGCCTCAAACTTGAGGCGATCCTCCTGCCACAGCCTCCCAAGTGCTTGGATTACAAGCTTGTGCCACCACACCTAGCTGCTTGATGTGACTGTAAAGGGTATTGTTTCCCTATCTTCTCTCTCAGTGAGTTTGTTATTGAGTGTTGACAATGATCCTGCTGTGCTGCTGCATTTGGTTTTTATTTTTATTTATTTATTTTTTTATTTTTATCAATACAGGGGATCGAACTGATCGAACTCACAACTCGTGCCTGCCAAACAGGTGCTTAAGCCACTGAACCAAACTCCCAGCCTTACTTTTTTTGAGGCAAGGTCGCACTACATCGTTCAGGCCGGCCCTGCTCACGTTGTAACCCAAGCTAGCCTCGATCTCACAACGCTCCCCCTACCTCAGCCTTCGGAGTGCTGCATTTGATTTTTAAATCGGGAAGTCTTTTGGTGGAGCTTTTGGGGTCTTCTATGTAAAGTATTATGTCATCCACAAATAATGATAATTTAACTTCTTTTTTTCTATTCTTTTGATTTCTTTCTCTTGTCTAGTTGCTCTAATGTTTCCAGAACTATACTGAACAGGAATAGTAATAGTGGGCGTTCTTGTCTTGTTCCTGATTTTAGACTAAAAGCTTTCAGTTTTTGACCGTTTAGTAGGCTACTGGCTGTTGGTGTCTTAGATGGCTTTTATTAGATTGAGATAAAAAAAAAGCCTATTTCAATTTTCTACAGGGTTTTTATCATGAATGAGTGTTAGACTTTGTCACATGCTTTTTCAGTGTCTGTTGAGATAAATCATGTGGTTTTTTAGACTTGGACTTTAGAATAAATCCTTTAATTAGTATTCTGAGAGCCAAATCCCATCTTTTGGGGTTTATTGGGATCTTCATGCTTCAAAGAGTTGCAGTCAACTAATCCTCATGCCAGGGCAGGGGTCCAGGCTGACTCCTCAAGTCCAGACAGCCTAACTAGAGATTCTCTTGGACTCAGCGTACCAGGACCCATCAACCCTTAACTTCTCCACCTAGAATGGAAAGATTGGTTAGCAGGTTTGCTTTTTGCCACATCATTGTTATTTATGGTGATTTTCACTTACAAAGAGAATTGAACAAGATATTGAGGTTTTCAGTACCACAAAAGCCATTTTGAATGTAGACAGGAGTGAGCATGAAGAAAAACCATCTCTTCTTTCCCATTAGTTTCCTCCACTGCTTTAGAAGAGTTTCTTAAATTCTCTTTAACTGATGTTATCTTTAAAAATACTTTCAACCAAACCAGGTTAAAAAAATATATTGTGATCCAATATAGACTAAGTCATAGGGGTGGATCGTGAAGGTATAAAGTCTGTGTAATTGAATGAACCAGTATTTTTGTGGGGCACAATGGACTTGCAAGGTCAACATTGCCCTAGGGGTCATGTTCTGTGTCTGTCATTTTTGTCTCCCCTCAGCCCTGCATCTGGCCTGTGCAGGCCAGCACTTGGCTTGCGCTGAGTTTCTCCTGCAGTCCGGCCTGAAGGATTCCGAAGACATAACCGGCACCCTGGCTCAGCAGCTTGCAAAGAGAGCAGACATCCTTCAGGGCTTCACCCATAGCCCCGTGACATAGGAATGTTCCTAAAAGGAGACAATGAAGTGTGTGCACTAACAGATACAGTGAAATTATTCAGTATGCAGCATTTCGTCTCCTTGTGCTTTCCCTGCTGCACGCTCCTCTCCTGCAGAGGGCCTCCCTGGTGACCAGCACTGCGTTCCTAGCTGTGTGACTGGCAGGTTGTAGAATCTGCAGCACATGCGTAATCTTTCCCTATTCCGTATTTCACTTTTTCTACTCCAAAAGGCAAATTAGATAATGTTTATGAAATTAGTCTCTGGAACCTTTAGAGAAACATATAACATGCATGAATATAACATATATTTTTGTAAATATATGGACATGTGTTACAATATTGTATGGTACAGTGATGAAGTTATTAAAAATACTAATTGCTGTTAACTCGAGCCGTAAAATATAATTGATCTGTTTAATTTCTTCCTTCATAGGCTTTTACTTCTCCATTCCAGTGGTCTACTTCTGGTTTCATAGCTGGGAAGGAAATGTTTATGATGTGTTTCCACAGAAATGCACAAGGAATTAATGAAAACTTTTGTAATTAAGCTATAAAGTTCTAATTTTTAGAGTTTTTTTGTTGTTGTTTATATTAATAGACAAGATCTATATTGGCCCTGTTTTGGTAATAAGTAACTTAGAAAATGCAGCTGTTTCCAAAGCTTTTCCATCATCCTAAGTTGAAGAACAGGGTTTTGTTCTTATATCTCACAGGTTAATGTTTCTTGTCCCCTCCCACTTAACCCAGCAATGCTTCCTGACTGTTGAGGAATGAAACACTCACATTATCACTTTTTTTGGAGACAGAGTCTCACTTTGTAATTCAGGCTGGCCTTAAACTCACAGCAGTCCTTTTGCCTCAGCCTCCTGGATGGTGGGATTATAGGTGTGGGCCACTATGCGACTCACAAATAATGTGGTCTTTTAAACAGGTTAGGATGAGTGCTCAGACATTGAGATTCGTTAACTGTTTTTTTTTCTCGTTTTTCTTTTTTGAATCATTTTCTCTATTACAAGCATAATTATTACTTCAAATCAATCTTTTATAAAGTGGTATGCATCAGTCATAACCAAGATTTAATCCTTTTGTCCAGTATAATCCAGCTAATTCTCATTACACACCACCTTTTCCTCAGCTTTGTGCTTGCCTTGGTAAGTAGCAAGAATTTCCAGTTCCTCTTAATTATTCCCAGATGGCGTTGGCAGATTCCTATCCCTAACCACCAAATAAATATGCTAGTAGAAACACAATCCTGTCTTATGACCTTTAGATGATGCACTGTGTGTCAGTAGTGCTGATTCAAGATGCCATTATGATGTTCCTACTGCTTAAGAGATACCTTTGCATCAGTGCCTCTTCAGTCCTGTTGTGTGGACATCCCACTGGCCTTCCTTTCCCTCAGCACACCCATGAAGTAGCTTCTTATTTGCAGCTTTTGCATGCACAATCAGTTGCCATGTGTCACTTAGCTTTTGCCCTTGCAAACTAACCAGTGATTGCTAATGTCATGTTCTAATTTTTTTTCCCCCTAATAAGTTCCATATGCTTTCCTGACATAAACCTTAACTAGTAGAGGCTACTGCTCCGACTACTTAGCAGGCAGAGATAGCAGTGATTATAATAATTAATTGTAGCGAAAAGAACAGTAATAACAGATAAGAACAGTATATTTTTATAATTATATTAAGAATGAAAACATCAGTGATGATAATAACTAATGTTCCATCACTTCCTAATTATAGTTATTCACTTCCTTTAGATCTTTACCTAAAAATTACCTTCTTAGTGAAGTTTTGCTATCTAAAATTTCATTTCAGGTGCCACGCGTGGGCTGACTGGGGAAGAGCCAGACACTCGCCTTCTCCTATGAGTCTGCGCGATTCTCGGAGTGGAGGGGAGGAGAGCAAGAAGTCAACAAGAAGCTGAGACCTCCTGTGAGTCAGCGCTGTGCGCGGACTGACTGGGGGAGAGCCAGATGCCAGTCCCTTCTGGTGCACGGACAGGGAGGGGAGACTAGAAGAGCCATTGTTCTCCCGTCGCCATAAGCAACTAGCTGATCCAGAGATACACAGGCTATGATGATAGGTAATGAGGTAAAATACAACTTAATGCTTGTAGTGTTTAGTGTTTTACTGACTTCCTAGGCCTAAAGCCAGTAGTCTGATCATCTATTCAGAGGATAACAATACGCAATGTAGCATATATGGCGGATCTCCTTCTGAAGGTGGTGGCCCTTGTTAATTCCCTATTATCTTTTGAAATCCTGTATCATTCTCATTGTTCCTGTGTCATTTACAGTGTCTTGTTTTGATTGGCTTTGTTCTGTTTTATTTTGCTTGGTTTAAAAATAAAATTTTTAAAAATTAAAATTTCATTTCTTTCTTCAGAATTTGATACCTTCTTTCCCTGGTTTTTCTCCTTAGCATTTACCATAAGCAAATGTGACACATAATTTGGGTTTTTTGTGTGTTGTCTTTTTGAGACAAGGTTTCACTGTGCAGTTCAGGCTGGCCTTGAACTCATTTTGTAGCCCAGGCTGGCCTTGAACTTACAGCAGTCCTCCTGCGTCAGCCTCCCAAGTGCTGGGATTACAGGTGTGCACCACCATGCCTGGCCATGACACATAATTTGAATTATTTATTTTGTTTATTGTCTCCCCCAGTGTGTAAGTACCTTGGATAAGGACTGTTTTTCCTGCTTTGTTTATATCTACAGGACCTAGAACAGTCCTGGTACATAGTACATTTTGATATAAGGTTAATGAATGGATAATAGCAACAATTCATATTTATTGAGCACTATACCAAGCATCCTACCTACATTGTCTCATTCTGTCCTCTGACTTATGCATCCTGCAGCTCTTTCTAGTTAGTGTTCCATCTCAAGCATCCTTCATACACAGCTTCCTTGACCCCTCCATTCGCAGACACCACTCACCCCCCACCTGCCACCACAGTCTGGCTTCATTGCAGCTACTCCTTTCAAGCTAGTCTCAAGACAGCCAGTGATGTCCTAGTTGACAGACCAAGTAATATATTTTTAGTCCTTATGTTACTGATCCTTTTGGTTCAATTATCGGTCCTTCTTGCCTTCTGGACTCTTGCCACCTAATAATTGGTGGGTTTTTTCTGACTCTTCCCTCTCTGTCTCCTTCATGAGCTCCTCTCTTAGGCCCTGTCCTTTAAATGCTGATTTGCCCAGATTCTGTTTCCAGTTTGTTCCTTGTTGTTCTGTGTTTGCTCCAGAAGCAATTCATCTATTCTGGTCTTAGCTGTACCCTAGTACTGTATTAGAAGCTCTCTGATCTCTTTCCAACCCTCATTTTCTATTGCCTGCTACAGCATTTTGCATATGTGCTCAATTCATTCACACCTAGCTTCTCCCAAACCCACTTACATACTAAATTAGCTGCCTTAGTTGGGGCATCACAATTCTCCAGGCCACCCAAGTTGGAAACCTGGGGTAACCTGTGACTTCAACCTCTATGGAAATTCCCAGCCAGTTCCCACCTGCTGGGTCTCTCACCAGTCTGTCTAATCCACCCAGTGTCTTCTATGAGCCCCTGCCCAAGCTCTCATATTCTCATCCCAGACCACTGCTTCAGCAGCCTCTTAACTGCTCCTGCTGCTGGTCCTCTCTCCCATGTAATCCCTCGCTAATTGAGCCACGGGCACTAGTTGCTTGTGGTGGCCCAACGTGCCTCCCTCCCAGAAAATGTACTATCCTTTCATCACAGCTTCTGACCCCTCAGCTAAGACCCATTTGCACAGAGGCTGTCGGCTGCTCCTGAAGCACACCTTCCACTGTGAGTATGTGTTACTAAGCTATCAGGGCAGAAGTTGCCAGAAAGGCATCCAAATATGTAAGGATTGTAAGCACTTGAAAATAGATAAGACCTAGCATATATTAATCCCCCCCCCAGTGATACAAGAGAGTATTTACAAAATAAAACGGAAAAAGAATTAAAAAGTAAAAAATGGCAAGACTCAGGCTAAAGAAACAAGTAAGTGAAGGGAGCCCAGGTAATGAGAAAAGAGGCACAGAGCTTAATTTAACCTTGGCATGTTGCTCGACTTCACCAGCAGGTGGCAGACAAGAAAAATGTCCCTTTTATTCTTCAGACTTGTTTAAAGGGCTTATTGGAAAATACAGAAAATACAGAGAGTGGTAAAAGAAAAGATCAATTTATCCTATAGTTCAACCACCCAGTTGTAGCCATTATTATTTCCTCTCAGTGTGTCTAAACGCATGCGGTTGACATGATGCTATATGTGCTGCTTTCCCCCGGCTTTATACTCCAAACACTAGTGCTCTTAAAAAGTTTCTGAACTTTGTTTTTGATCAGTATATAATGCTCTGTCATATTGTCTATATTGATTTTTTTGGTTGTTTTTGCTTCTTTTAAAAATAGGATATAGATAGTGGGCCCAAGGGAGATTTTCGCAGGTGAGGTCCCAAGGTCCCAAGGTTAAAGAACACGTGTGTGCAAGACATTAGCAACAGCAGGCAGCATGGAGCAGAGCAGAGCAGAGAGCAAGAGCATGAGACAGGTGCCTGCATCTTTATTGCATAATTATCATATGGGTTATCTCATATTTACATTCTTACATCATGCTATAACCAGCACATGTGTATTGATCCAAAAGCAATTTATCCATTGCTAAGTGTAAGTCATGGTTACATAACTGTATCCCACTGTTTGCCTACACAAGACAAGTGGGGTCACACCCTCAGGTGTCCTTAGACCCCCTGAGCTGTGAAGCAGTCTGAGTGGTCACCCACATCCTACCCTCTCAAAGATGAGGATATATCAATATAACATTCTATATGTAACAGGGTACATGTACCTACAATTAGCAAATCAAGAACTATGTGCAAAACCACTTTTTTCATTTGAACTGTTTAATCCATAAGCAACTCTAGAGCCTGGTACATAACATTTAAGGCCTGGACTGTATGTTGAGCATGGGCTCCAACCTGGAGGGCTAAATTCATGGTCCTTACTCTGGTCAGATGCTATTCCTAGTGACACCTCATATGCATCAGTTAATATTTTTTGATTAGATGCTATTCCTAGCAGTCAACCATTGCAGTGCTGGTCAAGGAATCTGTTAAGTCATTTCCTGGTGGGAGGAGGGGCATATGTCCTGAACCATGATACCTTACATGCTCCCCTATGTCTCACTACAGGTTGGCACACCACATGGGACAGTGCCCTATCTGTCACTCCTGAGCTGCCCAAGCTGGTAGCCAGAGCATCAACCCCCTAAAGACAACTCAATTGTCTGTGTACACGTGTAAGGGGACTTTTATGCATCATAAGGAATCACACTGTTCATAACTCTGCCCGTTGGCTTGACCTGTCCCGGTTTCAAACCAGAGTACTTCTGTACTGGGCTGGACAGTGACCACTGCCCGTTGTGGAGTTGAGTCATGGGTAGACCCATCAGGATATCCGGTGACTGCCAGAGGTCCCTCTTTCGCTTTTATATAGGGACTAGAGGTCATGCCTTGTAGTCTGACCTCCCAGATGGCTTCCTGGGTTGTGTACATCACAGGTCCCAAAACCATTGCCAGTTCCGCTGCCAACAGGCTAGCTGAGAAAGAAGTCCACTGTTGGAGGTATGTCCCCCAACACATGAGAGTGTGAGCCTGTGTGTCACTCCACTCCTGGGATGGGTTGTTCACGTTCATACCCACTCCTCTATCTGTACCATGATTCCGCACAGGCATGCAGAGCAGCGTACCCCGCTGCTGCTTCTCAATCAGGGAATACTGGCTCTTGGCACCCTTCCACAACTGTAACCAAAAGCCTAGATGGTGCTTTCGCTTACCCTGTTTTTGCCATGGGCCTCAGCCAAATCCATTGTCATCCACAATGACAGGATAAATGGCAGATTGGGGTCACTGACTTGTAGAACTTGCACCTGTGCAACAGCCCCTTTGAGTCCTGAAAAGCAGCTTGTGCTACATCTATCCAGCAAGCAACTCCCCATGCATCTGTCCAGCCCCATGTTGTACCCCTTTTGGTCATTTGGTATGAAGGGCACAGCAAGGTAGCTAGGTGTGGTACATCTGCCAAAAACAGCAAGCCCACATATGCCCGTAATGGGCATACTGTCCTGGGTCCTGGGTCTGGTCTTTCCTGACCATGTAACACCCAAGAATTTGACAGACAAGCCAGGTCCCAGGACCTTGTCTTTGTCCATGGCCCAGCCCCATGTCAGCAAAGATTCCTTCAGACCGTGCATGGTGGCTTTCAAATCTTGAAGACAATCAGGTTAACATAATATCATCAATACAAAACAGTGACATAGAATGTGGCTTGGCCCAGGTGGTCAGGTCCTGGGCCACCAGGCCATGACACAAAGTTAGTCTATGCAAATAGCCTTGCAGCGACATCTAGAAGTTCCATTTCCTGCCCTCCTGGGTGAAGGCAAATTGGTCCTGACTGCCAGAATCAGGGTGAGACCTCACAGTCATTTGCCATGATCCGTCTGGCTTCTGCATGGGCCATCCAGGGAATTGAAAGACAGCCTGTCCCATCTCCTTATAGCCTCCAGGCAGCTGGTACTGCTTCATTCAGACAGCAAACCACATGGCCTGCAGTAGAGTCAGTGGTGCATAGTGTGGATGACCTTGGACTATAGTTTTTACCACACAAGCTTGCAACCGGAATTCCCCATGTGGTCTCCCACCCAGCAACAGTCGGTGCTGTCCAACCCCAGTATGTAATTCAACAATGGGGGAACATAAATATCATATAGGTGTGGGGGAAGTGCCCTATACCCAAAGTCACCTGGGCCTTCTGGACCATGATGTGGTGACCTCCATACCCTTCTATGTATGCAGTAGGTCCTGTAAAACAGTCTGTGTTGCCGTACATTAGTATTGATTCAGCTCCGGTATCCATCAACGCTAGTACACACAGTGCATTCTTTGGGACCAGTAAATAGTCAATTCCACATGTGACCTCCAGTCATCTGGGACCCCCAAGACCGTGGTACCTTGGCCTGCCTCCTAATTGGGGTAAAAGGAGGCCAGTGTCACTTCTTACCCCTTCACCAGGGCTGCTTTGGCCTTCTGGCCCTGGCCCATTGGCAATATTTCTACTCAGGATGTAATTGCCTCCACAGAGTCAGCAACACATTCAAAGGCTGCTTGTCTAACTTATCTGCCACTAGGCAGCCGCCCACAGGTCCATCCAGATCTGGCACTGACTGACCGGTGGCCCCACAGCCTGTCCTTGGGAGGGTGACCTCACGTACCCTGGGCACCCCCTTCTTTTTCTCCTTTGCAAGTACAGTATTTACAAAACTTACCTGCCTGGCCAAGGCATCCTTGGCAATGTGGATCGAGTGATCTATAAAAGGGGCTAGAAGGGATGCCACTAACCATAAAATGCCAACTCGTTGACTCACCAGGATTATATCCTTCATGTATGCCTTCAGCAATTCCTCATCTGGGCTATGGTACTGCAGTACAAGCATTATTTGCTGCATTTTGATTTCACATAGCACAGTTATCAAGTCTAGATAGTGACTTGATCCAGCAGGTCACCTGGATTCTCTCAAACTAGGCAAGCGACCTCCATCAACCAATTTATCACAGTTTGATTACCTGCTTCTAGGGCCATCTTCTGCATATCTTGCAGAACCTGTCTCATAGAAGGGCTACTAGCTTTGCTGGCTATCTGGGACATCTCCTATAGGCTTAACTGCTTATCAGCCCCGTTGTTCCACTGTTGTAGCAACTGTGTAGGCACTGTTTCACCCACCTTCTACTTTAACTGTTTTTGCCAGCTCCCAAAGCTCCATGGCCGTATAGGTCATGCATGTTATATGCCAGGTAGAGGTAGGTGGCCCTCTCAGTCCTTCTCCCTGGGCTAGGGTTTCTTCCACCTCCACTTTTTGATAAATAGCAACCCTAGTATGCAAAACCAGGGCATATCCCTGGGGGTTCTCTCAGACATGAGGACTTACACTTCTGGAGACACTTCTGGAGGAGGTAGTGCTTCCCATGTCTTGCAACCTGAGCTCCACAGCAGTCAGCCATTTCTCAAGGTCCTCCTCTATCTACTGCAGCTGGTCTACTTGCTAGACAAGGCCATCTGCCTCTTGATTCACGTAGAAGAGAGTGAAAACAGTCAAATCACCCACCCCACCACTGGAGAGAGAGGGAGGAATTTGTCTGTCTATTGCTTCCAAGGCTTGCAAGACATCCTGGGCCCCAAACTGATTCCCAGTCCTGCTGGTCCTTCCAAGCCACCAAGATGGTGGCTACAGCAAAGCTGAGGTCACTTATCAACTATTCCCTGAGGCGCTCCCTCATCTTCGGGTGCTGTTTCCATAGCCTCCATGGACCATTTCCCATCAATGTCCCATTGATTATGCCAGTTTTCAGCTCACTTAGGGAGGCCCAAGGGAAATTTTCACAGGTGAGGTCCCAAAGTTAAAGAACACACATGTGCAAGACATCAGCAATAACAGCAGGCAGCATGGAGCAAAGCAGGGTGCCAGAGCCACCTGCATCTTTATTGTATAATTCTTATGCAGGTTGTTATCATATTTACATTCTTACATAGGGCCATAACAAGCGCATGCATGTTGATCTGTGCTAAGTTATGGTTATATAACTGTATCCCACTGTGCGCCTTTCCTAGACAAGTGGAGTCCCTTCCTCAGGTGTTCTGAGACCCCTCAAGCTTTGAAGCAGTCTGAGTGGTTCCCCACACACAGGACAATCAGTAAAGTTTTGTCAAATTTGACTAAAGGCCAGGAGGAAAAAGACCATTGGATTTGCTCACTAGAAGGCTGGGGCTCAGTAAGTAGTGAAAGGATAATCCAGGCCACAGAGAGACTTGAGCAAACTTGTGCTCCTTTGAATATGTTGAGTAGTAAAAAAAGGAAAGAAGTAAGATTACAGTTGGACAGGACAGTTGGTTTTTTTCAGAGTGAGAGTTCAGCACATTTATAGACAGAGAAGAGAAACAAGCAGCGAGAGCAAGGTGCCCCCGCTGCAGCAGGTGGGGGAAACGGGGTCAGGAGGCCTTGGGAGGGCTCTGCTCCAGATGCAGAAGGAATATTTTCTGCTTAGGGACCTTTTTATTTTTTGAAACAAGGTCTGGCTTTGCAGCTCTGGCTGGCTTTGAACTCACTTTGTAGCCCAGGCTGGCCTCAAACTCACAGCAATTCTCCTGCCTTAGCCTCCTGAGAGTTGGGATAGAGACCTTTACAAAGGAGGAAAGGTTCAGGAAGGTAAGGAAAAAGTTAAGGGTAGAACAAAGTGGAGGGGCACAAATGCAACTCATTGATGGGCATGAATACTGTATTATACATTTTTTACAATCATTAATAGTAAGATAACTTACATTTTTATAGTCTTTAGTTTTTTTAATTGTTTTCATAAACCAGCAATTTGTAGAGGGGGATCAAGACTTAATTTAGAGAGAGTAGTACAGTTATTTTTGAAAGGAAAATGAGGCAGAGGTGAAACCTTGCCTATGACATTAGCTGGTACTATAAAAATTTGCTTGGCACATGTGACTAGTTTCATCATTCAGCATTTACAGAATCCTAACCTCTTTTGCCTCAAAAAGATAATTGACTTAATAGTAAAGACACACTTAGCATTCTTGGGGAAACACTAGGGAATAATTCTATTTGTCAGCCACCTAGCTTCTGCCTCCACACATTTTCTGACCTGAGCACATCATGTTAGGTATTTCTACCAGCTCATTGCCTTCCTCACAGTCTCTTAAAAACCTCAAAGCATCCCCAAGAGGGATGGACCCATGAAAACATTTGAAACATTGTTAAAAAAAATAGTAATGAAAATTTTCCACAGGGTTTTATTTTTTCAGAGATTTTCAGAGTGGCAAAGAGGCCGTATAGTTAGTTACTGATAGGAGCTCTGCCCTCAAACTAGCTTTTTCATGCACTATTGTTGGTTTTAAGAAATCTACTCCACTGTCTCTAAACCTCAGTTGTGTCAGCTGCAAGATGAAAGTATCGGTGCCTTGGCACAGTGTGCCTGTGACAGTGATTAAATGAGATCATCCATATTCACTCAATATTGTGAGTGCCTACTGTGTGCCAGGCCTGGAGGATTCAGAGACATACAAACTTGACCAAGGAGGAGACAGCCTGATAACAAAAATCTGATGAAACACATGATGCATCAGGTGTTGAAAAGTGCTAGCAAGAAAATGAAGTAGGGAAGGGATGGGAAGGGCCAGGCATGTCTGAGGAGAGAGCCCTGCAAGCTGTAAGGGAACATCCTAGCCAGACCCAGCAGCAGCTGCCCGAGCCTGAGGAGGCTATGCTTTCTGTGTTAGCAGAAGGGGAAGGAAGCCAGCGTGGCAAAAATGAGTAAGCAGAGAAAAGTTGAAAGGAGATGAGGTTAGATCACATAGACCTAGTAGGCTGTTTTTCTCTGGTGAGATGGAGGAAGCCACTTGAGGGTTTTAAGCAAATGAGTGATTAAATCTGACCTCTTTTTTTTAGTAGGTTTTAGAGCTTGTGTCTAGATAGCCACCTAAAACCTCATGCAGTCACACGTGAGGGTTTTTCAGAGGTGGCTGGATCTAGAATGTGTGAATGATTCATTGTACAATGCTAGGATCAAGGGCAATAGGATTAAGGGTGTGAGTGCTACCCACCCTTAATAGCTTGGACAAAATATAAGGTATAGAAAGAGCTGTGGTCATCCTTTGCTTGTTTTGCTACCTTCTGGACACCATGAACTGTTTTTCCTCTGTGATGCCTGTCTGTCATCCACCCTGCCTTGGACCCAGCCAAAGACGGAATAAAACCTCTGCAAATCATGAGCTAAATAAATGAGTCCTCCCTTAACTTGTGGGTGTCAGGTATTTTGTTTCTGCAATGAAAAAAGTAAAATAGTATTTGGTTCCACAAATGGAGTTCTCACTGTGACTACACCTGACTATGTGGTTTAGGAGCCTTTAGAACTGGGTTGGCAGAAGAGTTTGGAAAGGTTCAGAGATGCCAGCTGAAAAAGAAGTCCAGAATGCCATAACTGCACTTGATGGGAGATTCTATTCAGAGCTCAGAAGACCAGACTGCTGATAGAAGTGCTGCCAGTAAAGACCAGGATCAGGAGGTTTCTGCTGGGAAGAAGGACTGCAGTGATGGCTGGACTCCAGACTATGTGTGTTATGCCTTGGCAGAAAGATTGTCTGCATTTTGTCCATGTCTAGAGACCTAGCCTGAGACTGAGATTAAGTGCGGCAGACTAATTAAGTGTGGCAGAAGACATTTTGAAGCAGTCTAATGTTGAAGCAGTGGCATGGCTACTGTTGGGGGCTTTTAGCCAGATCTATGTTGCGAATTAAGAGCAAAGTGCCCAACAGAATGATTTAAAATACTATGAGCTTGGCCAGAAAGGAAGCTCCAGTAAAGCCATGAACTGCAAAGATACAGCAAAGGAGATCTTGATTGCTGAGAAGGACTAGGAGAATAGAAAAGATGGTGTGAGAGTATCACAAGAAGCAGCAGCACTCCACTCTTTGCAGCGTTAAAATCACAAAAGTGAATGATGTTGCTCTGAGCAGAGAACCCCAGAGCACTGTGTTCTAAAATGGTGGTGGCCTTGGAAAGTTTTTTTCTCAGGATTTGGTTCATAGGCACTGGACCCTAAACCCATGAGAGAAAAATGAAGCAACAGAGAGGGCTGTGGGTCAGCATGTGGGGCTGTATTTTCTTCAGCAGAGCAACTTACAGTTAGCAGTTTGAATGCAGGGAGAAGGATCTCTTTGAACGCAGGGTAGGGATGGAGAGTGATGAAGAAAGAGAGCCACCATTGTGGGGTAGAGGGGGCCAAGGTCTTAGAGGAGGAAAGAGGAAACAAGATTTAGTAATGCTTCTTAAACTGAATGTCATAGGAAGCACCTAGAGTCTTATTAATTGCAGAGTCTGATTTACCTTTTCAACAAGGAAGGAGATGACCCCAATGCTGCTGCTACTGGTCTGCAAACTATAATTTGAGTCACTTCCATTGCACAATGGGAAAAGCTATTGTTAACATGACAGCTCCTGCCCCGTAAGAAAACAGGAAGCAGAATAGAGGAGCACAGAGCAGGGGACTGCTGAGATGAGGTGCTGGGAGAAGTGGTCTTCTGATCACTTCCATTTTTTCAGCGGTCAGCTGAGTGAGGACTCGGTATGGAGGTTTGAAAAGTGAAAAAGGAGAACCAAGACCTGGATAAAGGTTCTCAGACTCACTTGGGAAGCTCACTGAGCACAGGTTGCTGGGCCCAGAGGGCTGAATCAGTAGGTCTGGAGTCTTTTTTCAAATGGAAAGAAGATCAAGAGATGGAGGGAGGGGAGGGAAAGGGAATACAAAAAGGAATTAAGTTGTATTTGGTACATGGACCAACTCCACACAAGGAATGTAGACATGTACTGAAAATATGGATTAACAATATAACTTCACTGAATCATAATTGATGCACAGAAAGCTGCACATACTCCCTGTACATACAAGCTGATCAAGAGTGCTAGGAGAGTTCTGTACCATTGAGCCATACTCTCAGCACCCTTGGTTTTTCCCCACTGTGATGTGAACTTTTAATACAAGATCTCTTTTATGCATTGCTAGATGCACAGTATAGTCTCTTTAATTAAAGATAGATGTCCAGCACTTACTCATCTTACACAATTGAACCTGTCTCTGTAGAGCAGCAGCCCGCCACCCATCTTCTCCTCTTCTGGCAATGTGTGTTTCTCCGAGTTCTCAGGTGATACTGACCTGAAAGCTGCCCGTGGGTAATCCACATTCAAAGAAACACTGCAGTAGGGAAGTGCCACTGGTTTCAAGGCAGCTCAAGGTTCAGATGGGGTCCATTATCCTGTGTTCTTCACCACTGTCTGCTGCTCAGGTACAAAGTAGGTGGAGTTACATTCCATCAAGATAGGCCCTTTGTCAGGGAAGCAGAGCGAAAGAATTCTTTCACACTATGTCTAGGATGTGGTCTATGCTCAAAAACATCTGTGGTTATCTGGCACCAGCTGTACAATGCAATCTCCCATCACAGGCGCAAGTACCTGCCTATGTGACTGTACAACCCACTGGTGTAGAACACAGGCTCTGAGCCCTGCAGACATGAGTCCAGGTGTAAATGACCTTTAGCTGATTTCTTAGCATCTCTGTACTTCAATCTCTTCATCAATGAATGGCATAATAGTAACCCCTCATATAGTTCTTAGGAGCTTTAAATAAGACACTGCATTCAAACCATGTACCCCAGCATCTGGTATACTGTAAACAATAAATGACAATTCTCAAAGGCCAGAGAAATATAGAATACCCAATAAAAATTAGCTCTTGTCCCAAATATCGTCCATCTAAGCCAAGCAGAGTCTCTTACAGATTTTCCTCTCTCCTTCCAGCTTTGCACTTTGTAGCAAGTATCACTATTGATTCATTTATTTTTGTTATAACTATATGATATAGTAGTCAAGATCGAGTTGTGCAGCCATGGAGGGCAGTGACTATTTCTTACCAGAAACCCTAAAAGCCCTTTACAATACCATAGGCATTCAGCACCTACATACATGATACCTTCAAAGAATCATTTGTGGATCTGAAAAAGGTTATATATGATATAACCCTCATATGCCTTATTTAACTTCCCACCTGTTTACAGTGAAAAATTCAAATAACATGAGTAAAACTCATCTGTCTATTCAAATAGGAACATAATACAAACTCCTGCAACTATTGAACAGTGTACTGGGAACACTGTTTCTCATTAGTTCTTAAAGATTTATTTCATTCTCGAACTGGGTGTGGTGTCACATACCTGTAATTCCAGAACTCAGGAGGCTGAGACAGGACAACAGGAAGCTCCAGATCAACCTGAGCTATATAGTCAGTTCAAGATTGATCTGGACAATACAGGAAAACCTTGTCTCAAGAAAAGAAAGATTTACTTGATTTTTTTAAATCAAGTAAATCTTTTAGTGTCCCACAGTAGTGTCTTCTTTCAAACATTCCATTATTTAAATGTCCCACAGTTTGTGTAAGCTGCTTCCTATTTATGGACATTTAGAATGTTTCTAGAGTTTTTAAAGTTTTTGCAAACAGTGTTGCAGTAAACACAGCTTTGTGGAAGATAAATTCCCAGAAGTGGATCAAGGGATGTGTGGATTTTTTTTTTAATGTTGCTATGCTAGCTACAGTTCAGTTAGCAGAGAACAGTATATATTCATTCTAGCCAATGAAAGTATAAAGAACTTTGTTGTAGGGCACTGGACAGAAAGCAATGCTGTTGGGAAGCCCCGAGAACAAACCTGGGTTGCTCTTTTAGAGAAGACTCCAAAAGCCACAAAGTGGCCTGGGCCTCAAAAAGATCTGCATTTTAATCAGGAACATCCTTGACAAACAGGGAAGCAGGGGCCTCAACTTCCTATTGCAGAAACATGCTATCTCTGCCAGTTGGGAAGCCAAAACAATCAGGAAGTCTACATGGAAAAAACAATCTCGTTCATGACAATGTTTGCTGACAGAAGCAACAGAAGTGTGGCTTCCTCATCTTGCTTCTCTAACTCAGTACTTTGCAGAATCCAGTTTACATCCAAAAAACTAACTCTAAGGGAATCTAGGAAATGTAGCTTGTAACTTTCCTTTATCTGCAATGTGAGAAATCATACAAGGGGAGGTGGGAATGGATCTTGAGTGTCACAAACACCCAATCACATGCACTATTGCCCACATGCCTTCCCAAGCCTGCTGTATAGGAAAGTGCTTGATTCCTCTACATTATCACCAAAGTTAGTATCTACTAATTGATGTAATATCTTAGTGTCTCAGTTGTGCATCTCTTTAATTAGGAATCACATTAGCAATCTTTAGATTTGACTATTATGTCTCATTTTATTTTTACCTGTTCTGGTTAGTATTACAAATGACAAACTACCTCAAAGCTAAATAGCAGAAAATATTGTCTAGAGGACATCTGTGTCATCCTGTAGTTTTGCTGATCTTACCTGGGTCACCAGAGTAACTTGGTGTAGCGTGGTGGTGTTGGATAAGCCTCACTTGTACTCTCCACAGACTTGCTTCTTCCATCAGGGTTAAATTCATGACAGTGGCAGAGATTTAAGACAGAGGAAAGAAAATGGAATGCTTTTTCTAGTTGTCTGTTCGGTGTAGATGCTCCCATGTTATTGACTAAAGTAATCCTGTGCATACTCAGATTCAGCATAGGAAGGCACATTTCAAAGGTCTAGATACAGAGGCTACTGATTGGCACTATTAATTAAATTAACTTTTCAGTACTGGGGATTGAACCCAGCACTTTCACATACAGCACCATTCCAAGTGTATATGCATTCTCTCTTCTCTCTCTCTCTCTCTCTCTCTCTCTCTCTCTCTCTCATATATATATATATAAGAGAGAGAGAGAGAGAGAGAGAGAGAGGTACAAATTCCCTCTGATGAATGTGAAGCAAGACTGTGCATACCTAAAATGTATCAATAATTAACTTAAAAAATGATCTGAAAAAAATAGCAAGGGACCACAAAAAAATCGATCCTGTAGCTTCTAGATGATGCAAAGAAGAATAATATAAGATTGATCACAATCAATGAAAGATCAGAAGATGAGATAGGATCTTGCTACATAGTTCAGACTGCCCTCAAACTCACAGCAATCCTCCTGTCAGCCTCCCAAGGGCTGGTATTATGGGAATCACCGTCATGCCCTAGCTTGTGCTATCTTCTGATCTTTCATTGATTGTGATCAATCTTATATTATTCTTCTTTGCATCATCTAGAAGCTACAGGATCGATTTTTTTGTGGTCCCTTGCTATTTTTTTCAGATCATTTTTTAAGTTAATTATTGATACATTTTAGGTATGCACAGTCTTGCTTCACATTCATCAGAGGGAATTTGTACCTGTACATGATATATGTTGATTCTTTTTTCCCATTCCCCTATCCTCCTTTCAATCCCTCTTTCCCTCAGTATTTATGAAAGCTTTGTTTTCATTTTTTCCTTCTTTTCTAATTTTTTTCTTTTCTCCTCCTTCCCTCCTTCTTCCTCCCTAGGTCCCTTTCCCATTTGAACATGGTAGAACTCTTGAAGACATTGGTGTAGGTAAAGACTTTAGAACAAAAACCCCAATTGCACAGGAACTATCAAAAAGCATCAAAAACTGGGCTCTCATCTTACTAAAAAGCTTTTACACAGCAAGAGAAACCACCAACAGAGTGAAGAGAAAACCCAGACTGTGGGAAAACATTTTTGCCAGCTGTTCCTTAGACAAATAATTAATATCTGGAGTATATAAAGAATGAAAAAAGTCAGACCCCTCCAAATTTAAGGACTCAATCCAAAATGGGCATCTGAAATGAATAGACATTTCTTGGATAAAGAAGTAGAAACAGCAAATAAATATATGAAAAAATGTTCAGCATCACTGGTCATTCAAGAGATATAAATTAAAACAACAATGAGATTCCACCTCATCCTAGAAAGATGGCTATTATTAAGAAATCAACCAATATTGTGAGTTCGAGGCCGGCTTGGGCTACAACGCGGCGCAAGGCCGGCCTGAGCTACATAGTGCGACCCTGCCTCAAAAAACCAGGGCTGGGAGTTTGGCTCAGTGGCTTAAGCGCCTGCCCTGGCAGGCGCGAGGCTGTGAGTTCAATCCCTGGTGCCGCAAAAAAAAAAAAAAAAAGAAAAGAAATCAACCAATAAAAAAATGGTGGAACCGCGGGGGAAAAAGGAGCACTTCTCCATTATTGATGAGAGTATCAACAGGTGCAACCATTGTAGAAATCAGTGTGGAGATTCCTCAAAAAACTAAAACTAGAGATTCCATTCAACTCAGCTATAGCCCTTCTTGGTATCTTCCCAAAAGAATTAAAGCATCATAACATAGCAATATATATGTACACCCGTGTTTATAGCAGCACAGTTTGCAATCTCTAAATCTTGGAAACAGCCCAAATGCCCATCAAGTGATGAATGGATAAAGAAGACATGATTTTTTCATACAATGAAATACTACTCTGCCATTAAGAAGGATACATTTGAGACGTTTCCAAGTAAATGAATGCACTTTGAGTCCATATTCTTAAGTAAAATAAATCAGACACACATGTATAAATCTCTATTGCATTGTTTCTCTGGTGTGAGAAACCAAAAATATAAATAAGGACCAAAATGTGTAATAGGTACCTTGCTATTTTTCAAGTCTTTCATTTGATGAACACCAACCACAACTCTGTCTTTTAGATCTGATATTCTGTCTTTACACTGGTTGACTCTGCTGTGTATACTTTTAGCAGAAATGTTAATCTCTTGCACTTCTATTTGAGTCTATTTTAAAGTCCTGGAATCTAGTTGTTTTTCATGTTGGACATTCATAATTTCCATGTCCTAAACTCCTCTATTTTATCTGTATCTACTGTTTTTATTTTTTTGGGACAAGGTCTCATGGTGCAGGCTATTCTCGAACTCACTATGTAGCCCAGATTGGCCACATAGAGAGATCATCCTGCCTCAGCCTCCTGAGTGTTGAAATTATAGACTTGTGCCACCATACTCAGTTTACCTGCATCTACTCTAAATTCACTAATCATTTCCTTCATCATGGTCTTTATCTTTTTAAATGATCTCTGTTTTGTTTTTGTCAAGAAACTTACTGATCTGTTGTGTTACTTCCACTGCTACTGTTTCATAAAATCAAACTGGGTGGCTTTTGATTCCTTCCACTTCAATGTCCCCTTGATTTGCCTTGGGTAAGTTGGGGATTATGAGTTGCATTTGTTTCCATGTTTTCTGATTTTCTACTCTTTGTTGTTGCTGTTTATTTTCTGTATTAAGGTTTATAAAATGCTTATAGTAGGTAGTTTTATTAGTAGTACTGAGATCTGTTTAGGAAGTGACTATTATTCAGAGATGTCTTCTAGTTGTAACTGGATTTTGGCCTTTGAGTCTGTCCCAGGGTCCTGCCTCTCTGATTTAATAGGGGTGAATGATTGCTGCCTGTTTGTCCTAGCACCCAGTTCTTTGGTACTGTGCTATAATATTGTTTATGACCCCCTGAGAATCTAGGCATTGACATACAAGGAAGATCAACTGATCACAACAACCATGTCACCTTGGTTAAAGTAGTACAATCAGTAGTAACAATAGCATCAAGCACAGACTGAACTATTAATTTGTCACCTTTAACCACAGGTACAAAATTTATATTTATATAACAAAATCTAAGGAAAATCAGAAAACTATATAGAGCAAATATCTCCTCATGGGAGAAAATTTAAAAGGAATAAGAGTCTACGGCCATACCACCCTGAACGCGCCCGATCTCGTCTGATCTCAGAAGCTAAGCAGGGTCGGGCCTGGTTAGTACTTGGATGGGATAAAAGGAATAAGAGAAAAAAAATAGAGAAATAAAAGAAGAGAAAGAGATTAGAAGCAAGGCTGAAGGACAAAGGAAGATTACCCAACTCTCAGGAAACTGATGAAGAAGACAGGAGAGAGAAGGATGGAAGAAACAAACAAACAAACAAAAAAGAACAAAATAAAACAAAAACTAAAAACAATGGTGACACTCACAAGAAACAAAAGCAAAAAATAGTAATTTTAAAAAGGGGGAAAAAACCCCACAAGTGATTTAAAAAATTTCTCCATGATCTCAAGCCTGTGGTTATCTTCTGAGGTCTACACTTTTGTGGTAATGCTCAATTCACAGCATGACTTAGTCTTGCTGGTAGGCTAAGGAGGCAGTCAGAGCCCAAATCTGTACTGGGTAATCCCAGCAAGCCTACAGTAGGATTATTTCAGGATGCCAGTTCTGGTGCTTTCAGTTCCACAGAAGTTTGGCTAGTCTTGGCCTTTGGTTATGAAGTTGGGGCGTGAGTTATTCAGCTTATAACTCTTTAGATGTCTCTTGCTGGCCTCACCATGGCTCCCTGACTCTGGACATCTCCTGAGGTTGCCCCTCACCCAGTCAATATGGGTTTTTAACACTTGGAGCTCTGAGATGAAGGCTACCCACAGCTGCTCTGAGTCCCAGGTTCATTTGGTCCTCCCCTAAAATGGCTCCAACCAAGCACTGTCTCCAGGGAACACTGCTATTGCTTGATTGGTACTATATGGGTGCAACTCCTTGCTTCTCCCCACCGCACACACAACACTTAATAACCTCTTATTTTAAAGAACCAGAGGGCAATCCATTTACAGACTCGAAGTTCTAAGGAACACTGAAAGCAACATATGAAGATAGCATTGGGGGCTGAGAAAAGGCTATTTACCCACAGAGAGCCGGGTATGAATTCCCACACTACCACTATCCAGCTGGTAACCTGGTATAAGGTTCATTTCCCAACTCTGTTTCCTGGTAAAGGTGGGGGTAACAGTGGCCCTTCTTTCCTATGTTTATTGGTAAGGCTAAATGAATTAATATGTATGATACTTGATACATAGCAAACAGAGGATAGCACTGCTATCATTCATCACACAGAACCAGTTGAGTCTGGTTTAATAATCGGTTGAGTTGTCCAAGATGAATGTAACTCATGACAGGCAACAGAGCCCAAGATCAAGAAGAGCTTGACTATAGAAAGTAGTTACAGAGGCACCATTTATATTGTTACCCTAATTTTTTTTCTCCTTCCCTCTTTGTTGATGCCTTATTAGTCATCAGGGGCCTCCATTTTTTATGTAAAAGAAAACTTAATTTCAATATTTATCCATGCTGAAGTATTAATGATAGATCCTTAATTATCTACATCTTACCAGAGGTCAAACTATTTTTTAAAGGGTAAAGTTCGCAACATGAAATTCATGCATCATAAAAAATGTAAAATTTTCAAAAATTTATTCTATGTTGGCCTTCTCCTGTATCCTCATGATTAAGGTTGTTTCTGTGCTTTTCATGATAACATCTCGTTAATTCTCATTCCATTCACATTTCTGATAGGTCCACTTTCTCCAAGTCCACTGTTACCACATGAATTCCAGCCCCTGTCTTCTCATTCTGATTACTATGCATGCACAACAAATTAGTCCCAGAATCTAACCGTGTGAAACAAATGTCATGCTCATGGATTCTCTGCTTCAGGAACTCAGACGAGACAGAGCAAGGATGACTCCTCTCTACTCCCCAGTGGCTGAGGTCTTGGCTGGAAGATCTGAAAGCTGAAATCTCACAGGTGTGTGGCAGTTGATGGTGGCTGATGTTTGGCAACCTCAGTTCCTCTTTGGGGGTGGATCCTTGGTCTCTCTCCACACGGGCTTGACTGAGCTGCAGCAGAAAGCTGAGCAAAAACCATCTTGCCGTTCACCGCCTAGCTTTGAAAGTCATGCAGCTTCCACTTCGTGTTCTCCCGTCAGGGCAACTGAGTCTCATCCAGGTTCAAGAGGGAACTAGACTCCACCTCTTGATGGGGAGTGATGATATTCTGAAAAACATGAGGCTGGAAAGCCTGTGCGAGCACACTCAGATGTAGATCCTGCAACATTTCTTTTTCCTGAATTGCTGTAATGGCTTCCTAACTGGCCTTGCTGCTTGCATTTCTGTACTTCCCTTCCTGTGATACCCACAGCAGCTTGGAAAAGCATGTAACAGTAGATTACTCGGACGCTTTCACCTGGGATGAAGTCCAGCCTTAGGAGATACAGCAGAGATGTCCCAGCCCTGCTGCCCCTCCTCTGTGCAGGGCCCTGCCCACTCTAAGTCATGCTAATATGACACAGGCCTCCTTTCAGTTCCTCAGACAAACAGAGCATATGTTCTCCTACTTCAACGCCTTCCTGGAAATTTCTCTTCTTGACTTACCAAGTGGTTTTACTCCCATTGCTTTCTGTGCCCAGCTAACACTGAGAAGAGCAGTCCCTGGACCCTTCCTGAAGCCCTTCCTGAAATCCTGTCACTTACAACCATGTGGATGGTCCTGGAAGACATTATGCTGACTGAAATAGGCCAAGAATGGAGAAGTGAATTTATTTTTTTAACCTCAAGGGATTGAAATCCAGAGTATGTGCTCTAGACATCCCCAAGCCATTTTTGTTTTATTTTGAAACAAGGTCTTACTGAATTGCCCAGCTAGCCTGCAACATGTGATCTTCCTGCCTCTGCCTTCCAAGCAGCTCACATAAAGTTGTGCTTTTTTTTGTTTGTTTTGTTTTTTGGGGGGGTACCAAGGATCAAACTCACAACCTCGCACCTGCCAGGCAGATGCTTATGCTACTGAGCTAAATCCCCTCCCCACATACAGTTTTTTATGTCAATTATTTGATAAAGTGATTAGATAGATAGATATAGATAGATAAAAGCAGGCACTTCCTACTTGTGTTTAACTTCTTGCTTTCATTTAATTTGAATTTCAGACAAACAATAATTTCTTAGTATAAAAAGTCCCAA
>RJWM01010525.1:0-61647 GCA_004363535.1 Dasyprocta punctata | reverse complement strand
CTTCAGTGGTTGAAATTAAGCAAATACAGAAATTATTTAGTTGAATGTTAAAGAGTCTACCTTTTAAAAATTTCAATGAATATGAACACAATCCAAGGAAATAAGGAAAAAAGAAAGGAACAGGAAGGTATGGTTCTTGGAACTTAACAAGAGAAATTATGGCTAGACACTAAGAAAAATCTACATATACACTGATGGAATAATTGAAAAAGTATGCAAGTGCCTTTTCTTCTATTCATTATTTTAAAATGGGGAATCTGCAACCATGGTCATCATGGTCTGTCTGCCTCTGCAGGTTTTTGTATGAATCTCAGCTGGGAATGATTTTTACATTTTTAAAGGATTATAAAGAAGGAATGGTGACAGAAACATGAATTAATGTAGGTAAAAAATTCGAAGTTATTTATTTTCTGAATGTTTATTGAAAACCTTTGCTAGTATCAATTTTAAGTCATCATCAATAAATCATTACACCTTTATATTTCTCAAATGACCGATGATGTTGAACATTTTTTCATATATTTATTTGCCAATTGTATTTCCTTATCTGAGAAGTATGTATTCATCTCAGATGCCCATTTAAGATCAGGCGTTTGAATTCAGTGGGCGTGATTTTTTAAAAATTCTTTATATGTTCTAGATATAAGCCCTTCATCTGAGGGACAGTTGGCTAACTTTTTTTCCAATCTGTGGGCTTTCTTTTCACTCTGTTGGTGATTTCTTTTGATGTAGAAAAAATTTTTAATAATATGAGATCCTAGTTGTTGATTTTTTGTGGTATTTCCCATGCAGTTAGGGTTTTGTTCATGAAATCTTTGCCTACAACTAAGTATTCAAGATTTCTACCTATTCTGTGTTCCAGTATACTTAGTGTTTCTGTTTTAATGTTTAGATCTTAGATCTATTTTAACTTTAGTTTAGTGCATGGTGAACATGTGGAAAACCAGTTTTTCCAGCACCATTTATTAAAGAATCTATCTTTCTTCCAGTGAACCAGTTTGGCCCTTTTGTCAAAGATAATGTGGCTGAGTGTGTTTATAGTGGTGTCTGCATTTTTATTCCGTTCCATTGATCTTCAGGTGTGTTGTATTGCCAGTACTATGCTGATTTTATCACAGTAGTTTTGTAGTATAATTTCAAGTCACAGACTGTGAGGCCTCCTGCCTTGCCACTGTTGCCCAGGATTGCTTTTGCTATTTTAGGTTTAGTCTAGTTCCAGATGAGTTAGGAATGGTTTCTCTAGATCTGTGAGGTATGCTATTGGTATTTGGATCAGGATTTCATTAAATCTATGTAATAATTTTAAGAGTATGGCCATTTTCACAATGTTGATTTTTCCTATCCATGAGCAAGGAATATCTTTACATTTCTAAGATCATCATTGATTAATTTTTTTGAATACTATAATTTTCAATGTAGAGATCTTTTACTTCCTTTGTTGGATTGATTCCTAAGTATTTCATTTATTTATTGATTATTTTTGGATGCTATTGTGAAGAATGTGGTTTCCCAAATTTCTCTCTCAGTGAGTTTGTTTTTTGCAACTAGAATGCTATTGATTTTTAAAGAGTGTTGCCTTTGTATTCAGCTATTCTACTAAATTTGGTTGCTAAATCTAAGAGTCATTTGGTGGAGTTTTTGGGATATTCTATGTAGAGTATCATGTCATCTGCAAATAATGATAATTTCACTTTTTCCTTTCTTATCCTTGTTCCTGTTATTCCTCTCTCTCGTCTAATTGCTCTGGATAATGTTTCCAGAACTATATTAAATAGGAGTGTTGATGATGGACCTCCTTGTCTTGTTCCTGATTTTAGGTTGAAAACTTTCAACTTTTGTCCATTCAGTAAGATGTTGACTATTGGTATATTGTATATGACTTTCATCAGATTGAGATAAAGACCATCTATTGTGGTTTTCTGTATCATGAATAAGTGTTGGAGTTTATCAAAAACTTTTTCTATATCTACTGAGATGATCATGTGATTTTTGTCTTTGATTCCGTTGCTGTGGTGTGTTATGTTTATCAATTTGCATGTGTTGAACCATCCCTGCATTCCTTGGATGAACCCTAATTGTTCATAGTACACAATCTTCTTCAGGATTTCCTGCAGTCTGTTTGCTAGTATTCTACTAAGGATTGTTATATGTATGATCATTAGGGATGTTGGCATGTAGTTCTCTGGTGTTGATTTTTTGTGGTATTTCCCATGCAGTTAGGGTTTTGTTCATGAAATCTTTGCCTACAACTAAGTATTCAAGATTTCTACCTATTCTGTGTTCCAGTATACTTAGTGTTTCTGTTTTAATATTTAGATCTTAGATCTATTTTAACTTTAGTTTAGTGCATGGTGAACATGTGGAAAACCAGTGTCTTTCTCTGGTGTTGGTATCAGGGTAGTACTTACCTCCCCGAGTTGATTAGGAAAAATTGCTTCCCTTTCAATTTCATTAAAGAGTTTGAGGAGTATTGGCATTAAATCTTCTCTAAATTTCTTGTATAAATTGGTTGTAAATACATCAGAACCTTTTCTTTGTTTGTAAGTCTTTAAATATGTTTTTAATTTTATTAACTGATAGTAAGTTTTTCAGAAGTTTTATATCTTTAGATCCAATTTTGGTAATTAATGTTTCTAGGAGTTTGTCTATTTCTTATGTATTTTCCATCCTGTTAAAGACTTTTGAAGCAGGTATTGATGATCTTCTGAATTTCCATAGGATCTATAGTAATTTTACACTTTTGTTTTCATATTAAATGAATTTGAGTTTTTCTTTCCTTTTTTGATAAGGTTTTATTTATAATTTTATTTATTCTTTCGAGAACCAAGTCTACAATTTGCTATTTCTTTCTTTCTTTCTTTCTTTTTCTTGTACCAGGGATTGAACTCATGACCTGGTCCCTGCCAGGCAGGTACTTTGCTGCTGATTTACAATTCCCAGCACCTTATGTGGTTTTCTTAGCCTCAATTGTCTTTATTTCTGCTCTGATCTTTATAATTTCCTCTCTTCTTTGGGCTTTGGGCTTGACTTGCTCTTGCAGTTTATAGTAGCTTCAGGTACAGGATTAGGTTTTTCTTTATGCTTGTTTCATTTTCATGATGTGAAAATTCACCGCTATTGTTTTCCCTCTGAGGACTGCTCTCATTGCATCCCACAGGTTCCTGTAAGTTGTACTTGCATTTTTGTTTGATTGTAGATATTGTTCATTTCATTTTCTCTTTAATTTCATCTGCGACCCATTGGTTGTTCAGGAAGGTTTTGTTTAATTTCTGTGTATTTTTGGAGTTTTTGTGGTTTCTTTTGTCACTGATTTCCAATTTCATTGCCCTTTGACCAGGTAATATGCATGGGATCATTTCAATTTCTTTACATTTACTTAAGCATGTTCTATGGGCTAGTATGTGGTCTATTTTGTCCCATGTACAACTGAAAAGACTGTGTATTCTGATGTCATTGTTTGAAGCAGTCTGTAAACATCTACTACTTCCATTTGTTCACAAGGTCTGTTCAGTTTTGTTATTTCTTTGCAGATTTTTTGTCTAATTGATCTATCTCTTTGTGACAATGGAGTGTTAAGGTCCCCCGTTACACTTGTGTCATTGGCTATTTGATTTTTAATGTCTATTAATATTTGTCTTATATAGTTGGGTGCTCCCATGTTTGGTGTATATATATTTATGAACGTTATCTCTTCCTCCTGAAGTTTTGCCCTAACAAGTATGTAGCAACCTTATTTATCTCTTTTGATCATCCTTAGTTTGAAGTTCACATTGTCTGCTAACAGAATAGCTACCCCTGCCTTTCGTTGGGTTCGTGTCACATGGAGTGTTGTATTTGCATCCTTTGACTTTCAGTCTATAAATTTCCTTTTGAGTTAAATGTGTTTCTAGTATAAACCACATTGTTGGATTGTGATTTACTCTGCCTGTTCATTTATTTTAATTGGTGAATTGAGGCCATTTACATTAATGGTCATAATTGATATGTATTGACTTATCTTTGTCATATTGATATATGATTTTTAACTGAAGTGTTACTTTATTGTGATTCATAAGTTTGCACCAAAAGAGAACTTTCTGTTTTAGGATCAAATCCATTCATCCAAAATAGCAGATAGTATTTAGTCATCATGGCTCTGTAGGATCTTTTAACTGTAGTTTCTCAGACTTCTCCACCTGATTTTGATGATCTTGGTAGTATTATCCAGGCATTTTGTAAAATGTCCCTCATGTATTTGTGTGAAAATTTTCTCACAATTAAGTGGGGGTTATGGGCTTTGTGGAGGGAGGCAACAGAGGTAAAGTGCATTGTGATCATATCAGTTTGTCCCAGCACTGTTAATATTGATCTTGACCACCTGGTTGACATAGTGTTTGTCATATTTTCCCCATTTCTGTACTGTGCACTTTGCAAGTGTTGTCAGGGATTGTGACTCTCAAAGAATCACACAGAACACACAAAAGTAGAAGAGAAAGCATGGACTTATTAGCAAAGATCAAAGATCAGTATAATTTTCAGTGTGGCAACCAGTGAAAAAAACTTAAGGTCTAAGAAGTCAGGTGTCAGAGCCAATACGTGGTTTTTAAGGGGAAAGAGTAGCTCTTTTAACTGACCAGGCAATTCAACCCACTCCAATCCAGGCAAAACTCCTTCTGCCTGTTGAATGGGCAGGGGGATGAGTTTTGTCCTTATATTGACCTTTGAGGAACTGTCATAGTGCACAAAGTCTATGGAATTCAAAGTCACAAAGTATCTCCTTTCTATCTTCTGTCTCAGAAGAAAGTCACTGTACATAGTCCACATCCAGGGACAGAGAATTATGTTCCACTTCCATAGGATGGAGCATCTGCATAAATTATTACTTGTTCTAACTTCTCCATTTATTTATTCATACAAATATTGCCTCATGAATATTTATTTTATTCTTTGAGTTATAATGCAGTAATTTTGTTTCTCAAACTGCTCCAGTTCAGGCCATTGAGAACCTTTTTAGATGATAAATGTGTCTTTTTAATAGATGCACATCACTTTGTTTTTTGAACATTATTTTTATTCACTGGCACTATGAGATGTACCAAGGTCATCTTGAGTATATATTACACTTTAAATCAAATTATTTATATTAATAGGGTTCTATAAAAAATTTTTGTATCATCCCCAAACATTCAAGGCACAATTCTGAAAGGAGTCATAGGAAGTTGATAGCAAAGCAGAAATTTAACGAGAGGAGCCATAATTTTTGTCTCTTCATAAATTTATAGAAAACTAAACCTGCTCCAGAGACCAATTCTGTCATATCAAAAAGCCTTTAGATTTTTTCCTTCGGTTGTTTTTGGCTTCCTGATAACATGAAAGATGATATAAATATTGTAAAACTCTATATTCCAATATTATTCATCTTATTATGTGAGGTAGCTAACTGAAGGATGGTTTTAGAATTTGAAATAAAGTTATTTGTTTGTTTATTTGTTTGTTTTTCTGTTTTTTCTTTTTGTACCAGGGATTGAACTCATGGCCTTGCACTTGTGGCAGGCCCCGTGCCACTGAGCTACATCCCATCTAAAGCTATTTTTTAAGAAGGATAATTTGAGTATGTTTAGGAAATAATGCCATCATTCATTAAATCAAATATTGAAGATGGATAGCATTACTATATGAATATTTAACTTTCCATTCAATGAGAAATCAAGTATTTGCTTTTTTAAAGTTTCAAAACTTTTTAAAAATTATTTTGTACTACACCCACCATTTACCACGTTTTTGCTTTTTAAAATAAAATTGAGACTTTGATTAATAATTAAAGTGAGACCCAAACATATTTTTACCCTAAAATAAAGAATAGCATTAACATGGACATAACGAAATGCATTTATTTTTAATGAGTTTGCTATTTTACAAAATAATGTAATAATTAGTTTTTTAAGATCTATAATATATCTACTGTTATTAAGACACTTTGGGGAGAAAGAAAAAAGTATACTTTTTTCATTTAAAAATGTGATTTCTAAAACACTGTAATGTTTGATAGTTATCAAAATTAATTGTTTTGTGAATGTAGATCATGGAACTCAAATTATTAGAATCTAGGTAAATTATCACTAATTGACTTCATTAGATCAGACTTTATGTTTTTCCTGCTGCAAAGTAGGAATATTTTCACAAACAATATAGATTATTTTTTAATGAAGTAACTATTTTCATGTGGTTTTTTTGTTGCTGTTGCTGTATTAATAAATGTGCAGCCTTATTATACTCCAAACTGCTATTACAACCATCTTTGCCTCTTAGAATGCATTCTTCCCCTTTTAATCAGAATCCTTTTAAATGAAAATTTTATCCTATCTCCCTCAAATTCTGTACTGCTTAAATCATTTTTTCTCTCACTGCTTTTAAGGTAAATTTGGCTTTTAGCACCTTCAAGACTCACATCCTGTACATCTTTATTCCTCCAGCTTCATCCTGTGTTTCTCTTTCCCTGCTTTCTCTTCACTAACTGTATTCATCTCTTTCCTTATAGCTGCATTTCTTAAACTCAAGTTTGCAACAAAATCAGTTGGAGAAGTGGTTAAGCACATATCCCCAGAACCTGTCCACATCACTTCTGGTTAAGTAGATCTGGGTAAAAAGTCTAAAATATTTATTTCTAATAATTTCCTGGTGAAATTATTAGAAGACAAATTGATCCATAATAGTCAATTGATAAATTTATACTACATACAAAATACATACTTATATTTGCCATCCTAAATGTTACTAGACCATCTGCAGTTCGCAATGATCAAATTAACTGACTGACTTATAGTTGTAAAACGACTTCTCTAGTTTATACACAACTGAATCATAAATTACTTCATTAGTTTCCATAAAGGAAAATAAAGGAAACTCAAGGTTCATGGTTGATATTGCTTTTATAGGTTCAGGAACAAAAGTCCTAAACTCACAATGGCATTCTCTTATTTATTTTAGAAACAAATTAGATTTAACTTTCTGTGTCTTTTTGAGTTTGTGACTTATAAGTTTACTGGAGAATTTATCAATTCACTATGTACTTTGTCTTTAGCTCTGTCTTGTGTGTTCAATGGTGAATATTCCTCTCTCTGTGTCTTAGATACTTTTCTGTTGTTACCAAGACAAAATAACAACCAAAGTTAAAGTGGAAAGATTTATATAGCTCACAGTTTGCGGAGGTGTCAGTCCCTTATCAGCTGGCTCCAAGGCAGGGTGGCATGGCACAAGGGCAACATTTCAAAGCTGCACAAGACAGCAAAAACAACAAGAGCAAAAGTGGGGAACAAGGCTCTTTTCCTCCCCTATATTGAAAGCAGGTTGCCTGCCCTGGGTCAAGTGTAGCACTCACCCATCTTCCCGCCCTCCTTTTGCAGAGGCTCAGAATGTTTACAAAGTGAGGACCCTGGCCCCCTGCTGAGTGACTTACTTAAACTTCTAAATGTCTCAATTTGACACAATGAACCAACTGTTACAACATTTTGAACCATAAAAAGCTCCCTTAGGACATGTCCTCTATACCCTAGGATGTAGAACTGCTGAATTACTTAGTTAAGCTTCTAAACTTCTCAAGTAGACCTAATGAGTCAACCATAACGCTCTGCATATCTATCAGGATCACTGTCTATGTTCTGAATCAGTAAACTGTTCTGATTCTTTGCCTGTGTGAGGTCAAATACAGTCATACCAGGTACCAATTAATTTACTCACTCCATGTGTCAGGCACAGGACTAAGTCTCTAACATCATAAACTATTCTCCCCAAGATTCTACTGTGATTCCCTAGACATTGGTCCAATTCTGTCTTAACCACAGAGGGTCTTAAATGCTATGTATGTTGCATAGCCTTTTTCAAATTTGTAAATATATGTGCTACTTCAACTGAACTTTAAAGCAAATCTGAGACTAATCGAGCAGACATTTTTATCTCCAGTTCATGAAGTGGATAATGAAACTTGGAGAGGATAAAGAGCAGAGTTTGAATTTGAAACTAGACCTTCTGATCAGTGATGTAAACAACATGATAAGTCTTTCTACCATGATTCAAAGAAGCCATATTAATAGCTCTCAGTACAAGTTATATTATTATATTAAAATGTCACTTATCCTGTGGTTTGTTTTCTGGGATTATTTGTGTCCTTATGTAATAGAACTAATTTCTAACAATACACTGAGGACTTTCACACCTAAATATTATATCCTAAAACTTTGAATGGCTTTTGGTCATATCTAAAAAACTAACCTGACTTATAATTGTGCAAATTTATTTGATAATAGATTTGAATTATTTCATCAAGAACCTAGATATTAAATCCAGAAGAGTTTAAAAATATCTGAAGCAAAAATGAAGCACTGAGATATCTTAATACTTTTTATAATAGTTATGGAAGCATAAGTCTAATATCTCAGGGGCTCACAGATGTAAGAGTTCACTACTGGGACACAACATACCATTGCAGGCAACCCTGGTGCGATTCAGGCAAGAAACTTCCCCCTTATACTCCTGGCACCCTTTGAGTCTTCAAGTCCTCTCTCTTAAACTGATAGAAGAAAAGGAAGGAACCACATATTTATGCCTTCTAGCCACACTCTGAACTTGATACACATTCCATGAACTCACACTGTATTTATGAGAACTTATTTGTGGCACATGGAAGTAAAAGAAGATAGGAAATACCGTTCATATGTGAGTAGTTGCTAGCAACTACTGTGTAGTATTGAGGAAGGAAAGATGAATTGCTGGTGGCAGTAAGGGAGTCTCTGCCACAGTCCAGGTCAATCACTTTCAGGAAGATAACCAGCAAGTCAGGCATGGTGGCACATGCCTGTAATCCCAGAACTCAGGAGGCTGAAGCAGGAAGATTGCCATGAGTTTGAGGCCAGCCTGGGCTACCTAAGTGAGTTCAAGGCCAGCCTGCACTACATAGTGAGACCCTGCCTCAAAATAAATAAATATAAAAATAAAGGATGACTAGCACTGAGATGTGACATATCCATGTTCAGTTCTAGTCATTTTAATTTGTAGTCACACTATGTTAGTTATGTTGCTCTACCAAACATCTAGTTTAAATTATAAGCCAGAATCCATATCACTAATAATTCAGCTCAGAAACTGAGAAGTCAGATATACTGATATTGTAGTTTCAGAATTTCTTGGGAAAAAAATAAAAAGAAATTCAAGAACTCCTTGATTAGTAAACTAACCATTATAGTTTTAGGCATTTTAACACTGTCTCAAAATCCTACCTTTAGTTCCCTTACAAATAGGCAATTGAACGTTAGTTTTAATGGAAACTCTGGTGAACAGTGATAGATGGAGCTGTCTGTCAAGTAATGGATAGCAGTAAGTACCCAAGATGTCTGTATGGTCATGATAACTAATTTTTAAAAAATATTTATTCATTTGTACTACTGGGGGGTGAACCCAACCTTGCATATGCTTGAAAGGCACCCTAGTATTGAACTGTATTTTGATAATTTATTTTTAGAGACAGTCTTGCTAAGTTGTCCATACTAGCTTTAATCTTGCCATCCTCCTGCCTCAGTCTTCCATAAAACTGAGATTATAGGCATGTGCCACTATATTTAGCTAAAACTGTTTTTTTAGTGCTTAATATGCACGAGGAATGGTGCTTAGTGCTTAACATACATCATCTCCTCCTTTAACATTTGCTTCAGTCCTGAGATAGTTTCCAGCACTATCTGCGTTTCAGGGAGAAAGAAACTGTACTTCATAGAAATGAAATCTCATGCCAGGGCCTGGCACAACCAAGTTGAAGGACCCATGCAGAACAGCTGTGGAGTGTACCCTGGACAGACCCATACATATTGTCAACTGGGTGAAAGCACATAATGTGTGAACCTGACCTTCTGTCATTTGTAAACTTTTAGCTTTTATTAAACAAAAGAAAACAAACAGCATATTAAATTAAATAATCTGAAATTTCATCTATAATCTTTCCTACCATGAAAGGAAGCCCGATGATTTTTAAATAAAATAAGTGAATCATCCTTGGTCATAGCATCCTGTGCACATGACTGATGAGGATCTGTCTGCTGAGATATAAAAGTTAAGCCCAGGCATGACAGCTTTAAGGGTCAGCTCTCTTTTTCAGACTGGGTGGCCTCACAGGAAAGAGAAAGAGAAAAGGAAAGGACCTTGGTTCCAATTTCATTAAGCTCGTAAGAAGCAACATACTTGTGAAAGAGAAAGCGTGTTTCCAGACCAGCTTGTCTCCTGTCCTTGCCTATTTCACACTCTGATTTCTCCTCTGTCCTTTACCCCACTGTTGTATACTTCGATAGCATCTGCATTTGGAAGCAGTTGTACACAATGTTGTTTTTACCTTCTCCTTATACAGAAATCCATTATGTGTTCTGTTGACGTTTGGATGGCCTATTCCACCACCTCAAGTAAAGAAGACAAAGGATCCTAGTGTGAATAAACGGTTGCTATGGCTTGAAGGAAGAGAATCACCCTGTTTGGTCCATGTGTCTCTTTAAATCCAATTAAAACACCACCAATTCAAAGACCCCACTAAATAAAGCAAAAGTCATTAAATACAATTGCATTGATTTATTTTAAAACTTATTAAAATTGTATTTACACACAAATATATATATATACCATACATTTTATGTAATATATAGTTATACATTATGCAAAATACATAATACATAGTTTATACATTACTTATCATATTATGTAATATAAATTTCTAATTTATTACATGAAATAGCACAAAATTTTATACTGTAATATACATAAATTGACTGAGGATATACTTTATTTACATAGGATTTATCTGACACTTTGAACAGAGAACTTGCTATTGCCAGTGATTCATTGAAATGTTTCAGGCCTTTTCTTTTTCTGATGCAAAACAATTTCCCTGAAAGGTTGAAAATCATTTGAATGAACCTATAAAATAGGTGGTAAAATGGTTTTAGCACAGCTGAGGAGGTACCTTGCTGCTCTTAATGAGCTGCTTGCTTGTGAAAGAGCATTATCATACTTACACAAATCATTTGTTTCTGTGACATTTGAAACAGCTATTAATGCAAAAACTTTATACCTATAAGCCTTACTTTATCATTTTCTCCACATATCTAAGAGTTCTGACAAGCTTCACTGCCCACTGTAAAATTTTCCTTTCCTTATAGGAGATATTCATTTTATTTGACCACAAGGGACTGTTGTGGTTTAGATTTTTAAAAAAATGCTATTCTATATACTTAAAGCAATGAACTACATTTATGTTTAGAAATTATACTTTTCCAAGCTCTTTTTTTCCTAATTGCTATCATAGTTCTGTTTAGGTTCTGTGTTAAGTCGGGACATTGCCACTCAACTGTCCTAAGATCTCAGAATGTATCATTGTGAAGACTCTGACCTGGAATGTTGCTATGTATGATGCCTGGTCTACAAGTCAAATTTTGGTTTTCTTCTGGGTCTCTATGACAGAATAGACACTTTCATTTGCTTTCTAAACAGTTAAATGACTGGTTTGTGCCAAATATGTGGCCAAATGACAACTAGTCACAAAAGTGCAGCATAGCTTTTCACTTTCCAGTAGGTGGTAGGTACATCTATGGGCAGGTTTGCTGTGTATTTCACCTACACCCCTCGTGACCTTTTCCTCTCCATTCGCATGCAATTTCCTCAACCTGCCAATTTCATCAATGTTGCCCACTTCTCTAGAAATCCAAGTTGAAGAGCTCTCTGAAATATTTGAGCTCTAGATGAAGAAGTCTAATACTGAGAAATTTAAGGATAGGATCTATGCTTTTAAATGACTTTCCTTTCCAATTCCCCCTAACTTATTCCTGGAGGCAAGTACTACCCTGATACCAAAACCAGAGAAAGACCCAACAAAAAAGAGAATTATAGGTCAATCTGACTAATGAACACAAAAACAGAAATTCTCAATAAAATATCAGCAAACAGAATACATAAAATCATCAAGAAGATTATACACCATGACCAAGTGGGATTCAACCCAGAAATGAAGGAACGGTTCAGCATATGTGGATCAATAAATGTAATACACAACAGAGCCAAAGACAAAAATCACATAACCATCTCAACAGATGCAGAAAAAGCTTTTGATAAAGTCCAACACTCATTCATGATTAAAAAAAAAACCCTACAGAAAATTGGAATAGATGGTCTCTACCTCAAGCTGATAAAAGCCATCTATGAGAAACCAAAAGCCAACATCATGCACAAAAGCTGAAAGTTTTCACTCTAAATTCAGGAGCAAGACAAGAATGTCCACTATCACCACTCCTATTCAATACAGTTCAAGAAATGTTAGCCACAGCAATGAGACAAGAGAGAAAAATAAAAGGAATAAGGATAAGAAGCAAGAAGGTAAATCATCATTATTTGCAGATGACATGTTACTCTATATAGAATACCCCAAAACTCTACCAAAAGGCTACTAGATTCAATAAGCATACTCAGCAGCATAACTGGAGACAAAGTCAACACTCAAAAGTCAATAACATTCCTGTATGCAAACAACAAACTCACTGAGAGAGAAATTAAAGAAACAGCACCTTTCACATTGGCATCCAAAAAAAAAAAAAATAACACAATTAGGAATCAATCTAACAAAGGAAGTAAATGATCTGTATATTGACAATTATAGTACTCTGGAAAAGCAATCAAAGAGGATATAAGAAAATGGAAAACTGTCCCTTGTTCATATATAGGAAGAGTCAGCATTGTGAAAATGGTGATAGTTCCAAAACTGTTACACAGATTTAATGCAATCCTGAACAAAATACCATTAACATACCTCACAGATCTGGAGAAACTGTTCCTAAAATTCATTTGGAGACAGAAGAGACCTAGAATAGCAAAGGTAATCCTGGGCAACAAAGGCAAGGCAGGAGACATCACAATCCCTGACTTGAAATTATATTACAAAGCTACTATGATAAAATCAGCACAGTACTGACTGGCAAAAAAATAGACCTGAGGATCAGTGAAACAGACTAGAAGATGCAGACATAACTACAAACACATTCAGCCACCTTATGTTTGACAAAATAGCCAAACATGTTCACTGGAAGAAAAATAGCTTCTTTTGTAAATGGTGCTGGAAAAACTGGCTTTCCACATGCCAAAGACTAAAACTATACCCATGTCTATCACCATGCACTAAACTAACATCAAACTGAATCAAATATCTAAATATTAAAATTGAAACACTAAATCTGCTGGAAGACAAGGGAAGTAAAAATCTTGAAGATATACTGGTAGGCAGATAGTTCGTGAACAAAACACAACCTGCACAGGAAATACTTCAAAGAATCAACAACTGGGATCTTATCTTATTAAAAAGCTTTTGTACATCGAAAGAAATCACCAAAAGAGTAAGAGACAACACACAATGTGGGAAAAATTATTTGCCAACTGTCCCTCAGAATATATAAAGAATTGAAAACAATCAGAAACCCTAAATTCAAAGACCCAGTTGAAAACTGGGCATCTGAGATGAACACATACTTCTCTAGTCTGCTGTATCTACATTTTCATTTAACTGTAGATACTGCTTAGTTTCTTCTTTAATTTAATTTGTGACCCATTTGTTGTTCAGTAGTGTGTTAATTTCCATGTGTTCATGGTGCTCTTTTGTCATTAATTTCCAGTTTCATTGCACTACAGTCAAATAGTATGCATGGGATAACTTCATTTCCTTTGCATTGACTTAAGCATGTTCTATGGACTAGTGTATGGTCTATTTTAAAGAACAACCCATGTGCAGCTGAGAAGAATGTGTATTCTGATGTTGTTGGGTGTAATCATCTATTAAGACCATTTGCTCACAAATTTGATTTAATTATGTTACTTCTTTGCTGATTTTTTTTCTAGTTGACCTATCTCTTTATGGTAGTGGGGTATCAAGTTCCCCTGTTACAATTCTGTTATTGCTTATTGGATTTTTCATGTCTTTCAATATTTATCTTATATAGTTGAGTGCTCCCATATTTGGTGCATATATATTTATTATTGTTATGTTTTCCTCTTGAATTTTCCCTCTAACAAGTATGTTCCATCTCTTTTGATCATTTTGGTTTGAAGTTCACAGTGTCTTCAAACAGAATAGCTAGCCCTGCTTTTTTCTGTGTTCCTGTTGCATGGAGTATTGTTTTCTATCCGTTGACTTTCAGTCTACGAATTTCTTTTTGAGTTAAATGTGTTTCCTGTATACAACATATTGCTGGGTCTTGTTTCTTGATCTATTCTGCCAGTCTGTTTCTTTTGATTGGTGAATTGAGGCCATTTGCATTGATGGTTATAATTGATATGTATTGGCTTATCTTTATCATGTTATTTTCCTGTTGTTGGTTCCCTGTTTTTCCCTCTGTTTAGTTGCTTGCCTGGCCTGGTGGTTTCTTTGTAATGTTGTTCTTGGAATTGTGGGCATTTTTATTACTATACAGACTATCTTTCAGTAGTCTTTTTAGGGTTGGAGTTGTGCTCATGAATTTCTTCAGTTGTTCTTTGTCATGGGAGTATCTTATTTCTCCATTAATTTTAAAAGATAGTTTTGCAGCATACATCAATCTAGGTTGAAAATTGTTTTCTTTCAGAGCTTGAAATATTTCACTCTGTGTTCTTCTTGATTTCAAAGTTTGTGTTGAGAAGTCAGCCATGATTCTAATGGATTTTCCTTCATTGGTGATCTGTTTCTTTTCTCTAGCAGCTTGTGATAATCTGTTTTGGTGCTGAATATCTGGGATCTTGATTATTATACATCTGGGTATAGATTTACTTTGATCATGACTGTTTGGAGTTCTATATGCCTTGCTTATCTGTATGTCAGATTCTGTTCCCACGCTTTGGAAATGTTTTGCTATTACCTCTGCAAATAGTTTTGTAATGTCATTTGTGTTGGCTTCTGCGTCTTCATTAACACCCACTAATCTTATATTATTTTTCTTTGCATCATCTTGGAACTGTTTTTTGTTTTTGTTTTTGTTTGTTTGTTTGTCTGCAGCACCAGGGATTGAACTCACAACCTTGCGCCTGTCAGACAGGTGCTTAAGTCACTGAGCCAAACTCCCAGCCCTGATTTTTTGAGGCAGGGTTGCACTGTGTAGCTCAGGCTGGCCTTGTGCTCGTGTTGTAGCCCAAGCCGGCCTTGAACTCACAATGCTTCTCCTACCTCAGCCTCCCAAGTGCTGGGTTTAAAGGCGTGTGCCACCAAACCTGGCTTCATCTTGGAACTGTTGAATTGTTATTTCATGGTCCCTTGCTATTTTTAAGAGATCTATTCTTTCATGGCCGCTAACCTCAATCATGCCTTCCAGGCCTGAAAGTCTATCTTCATTCAAGTGAATATTCTAGCGTTTAGTGGAATTTTTAATTTCTTTAATGTATGTTTGGATCTGCTTCATGTGTTCTGATCCTTTCTTATATAGTTTCCATCATTTTCCTGTGTTATAAGGTTTCCATCATTTTCCTGTGTTTGTCTATTTTTTTGTCTATGTCTTCTCTAGCTTCTCTAGCTGTTGTTTCATTATGCATGCCATTTGTTTTGTTTTTACCTGAGAGATTATTTCTGATATGATTTCCTCTATAGCCTCATATATTTGCTTCTTTATTTCACATCCTGTCTTTTCAGAGATTTCAGGTGTGTGTCTTCCAATTTCTTTTATTGGATGTCCCCTGTACTTGTTCTGGGAGGGTTGCAAGTCTGACATTGGTTTTTGCTTTTTTGTTTTGTCATTTACTCCTGTTGGTTAGAATTTCAGCCTTCCAATTACACTACTTTTGCCTATGCCTGGTGAGCACTGGGTCCTACTGTGAGGCTGGTTTTTCCCCAATCACCAGTCCTGGGTAGAGGGTGGTGTCACCATTGTGGTCGCAGGCCCACTGTGGTAGCTTGGTGGAGGGTGGCATCAATGTGGCTCCTTGTTTATTGTGGACACTACAAATGAAATGTATGTAGTCTATAAATATTGATCTATCTTATCCTTGAGTGTGTCATTATGAAAACTTATCATTATTTAACTAACCACATCTTGACAGGCATTTAAGAGTTACATAATTTTTGATAATGCAGTGAGGGACAGCAATGATTCACAGCAGCCTAAAATTCTATAATTCTATAAAACGTCAGTCATATTTTATTAGAGTCTACTCTAGTAACCTCCTTTTAAAGATCCTATCTTCAATGCAATCACTTTGTTGAGTCCTTGAAATTAGGATTTGAACAAATGAATTTATGGTGTAAACAATTTTGTTCATAAGAAGACATTGGATTTGTGACCACTCCGGTTTTTTTTTTTTTTTTTTTTTTTTTGCGGCACCAGGGATTGAACTCACAACCTCGCGCCTACCTGACAAGTGCGTAAGCCACTGAGCCAAACTCCCTGCCTTGGTTTTTTGAGGCAAGGTTGCACTGTGTAGCTCAGGCCAGCCTTGCGCTTACGTTGTAGCCCAAGCAGGCCTCGAACTCACAACGCTCCTCCTACCTCAGCCTCCCAAGTGCTGGGATTAAAGGCGTGCGCCACCACGCCTGGCTCACTCCACTATTTTTAAGAGTAAGATCCAATTAAATACAAAAATTTTGGCACAACAAGGTACATTTTTCCTCCTGTCTTACTCTTTTTCTTTATTTTTCTATAATCACTACTCTCCTACCCTAGGTTTGAGTATATCACAATATTCTAAGTCACCTTGGGTAGTTTATGTAGGGTTAAATTTTATTTTTAAGGATTAATTCTTCCCTTATGCTTGAGGGCTCTGGATTTTAGCCTCTGGACAGCTTCTTATCAAGGTTTTATTTGGCTTTTGACATTTATCTAGCATGATACACCTTTAACTGTCAGCTTTCTGTGCATCAAACCAAAGGTTATATTTGCCCTTATAAATACCCTGCTCAAGCCTCTGCTTTTTTCTCCCTTGCAGCAAAGCAGAGAGGAAAAAAGGAGGAAAAGATCATCTCCATGTCTGCCCAGGAGCAACATGGATTTCCAGGGTAGTTTTCCTTCAATAGGGACTTTTCAAATTCCAATTGGCCTCTTCTCTGTAAGACTATGATCTCCTTAATGTGGGTCTTTCATGTTGATCTATTGCTATTTATCCACACAATATATTTCATTGAAATATTAAGCAGAGACACATTTAACATCTTGACTACTGATGCAAGCTAGAATCCTTTGAAATAGTTTTATGCTGCTACATTTTAGCATATACATGAACATTACTTTTAAAATAAAGTGCAATTATAGGATTGGGCTTTCTGGGAAATATTCCTTATGACAGTCTGGTATAAATACTGTGTGTGTGTGTGTGTGTGTGTGTGTGTGTGTGTCTTGAAAGTTTATGTATGTCTTATATTAGAAAAGGACAGAAAAAATGCTACATTTTTATGTGATGACATATGTTGGTTGAACTCTGTCCAATAAGGAACTTCAGGCAAATATTAGACAGCTTTCTCTCAAAAGAGTCCTGGATGGAAATGTATGTGCCATTGCACCACAGTCTTTCTGAGTTATTGCCCAAGGACCATTCTAGAAAATTATGGCTTTAGCTAATACCATTTTACTCAGTCACTGTCTGAGAGCTTCTCAAAACTTAATATGGGCTTTGAAGCAGTCTGATCCCTACAGCTTGTCAATAAATGACATTCCTTAGAATGGGACAGCACGACCTTACTCCAAAGAGAGTCTGAGCCATTCCACTCTGTGTGTACCATAACCACCTTTGAAAACAAGACATCCAAAAGGTTTTCTAACTTGTATATATGAGTACTTACACAAGAGATTATCATATTATTTTCTGTCCAAAATAGGTTGTTAGTAATAATTACACAATGACTAAGGGTGTTTGTAATCAGCTTACCTGCATGTATGTCAGCCTTCCTTCATGAACTTCTGTTTAAAGCCCTAGGAGATGCATCCAAAGTCAGTCAAATGTTTGACTTTCCCATAAAAAGTAAATACCAAATATTCATTTTTTATGGAAAGTGACACTTTGACATGCCATACAGCTAACATGAAAGGAACATTTGAAGTAGTAATGGTTTTCTTGTGTTCCTTCTTCTCTCTTTTCCTATAGTCATGATGGTATTATTAAAACCTCAATTGTGAGTACTAAACCTAGGGATGTCAACTCAGTAGCTATACACCCTGGGTTCTGTGAATTAAGTCCTCAAATGTCTATTTGATGTGCAATAATGTATTTCTTATTTTGTTAAATTTTGATACATATGTAAGCATTATGTGTATCAATCATACGGTCTCTTAAGGTGAAATGTTGACATTTGATTTCATTGCTTTAAATTATGTTAGGCTTTTCCATCAAGCTGCTATTAGGTAGAATCACTTTAATAACAACACAATGAGGACAGAAGAAACATAAATATATTTAAAACATTATTTATATTTCTATGCTGTGAGGGTCACATCACTTTACAGATGTGTGAAGAACACAACATTTGGTGAACATGTGGTAACACAGACAACTTGAAATCAAAATCTGGGTTGCAGTTAACATTGCATATAAAATACTTTCAGAATTAACTGATTTTCCCTAAGATGTTTTATCTTAAACTCATTTACTTTAATGCTATGAGTTTATAATTTAATTTGCATTTAATTTATCAATTTCACTTCATTTATTTTTGTATGCAATCTATGACTTTATGAGCATGTACTTTTAAAACAGTCTAAAAGCAATGTTTTAATAAAAAGGAATTCATTGTTAGTTACTATACTAGTGATGCATTTATTATATCAATTTTGATGTGTATGTGTATATGTACATATTTACATGCACTTGTGTGTGTGTGTGTTTCAGTGAATGGATAAAGAAAAATGCAGGTGAAGGAAAAAGTATCAAACTGAAGAGTGGAAACTTTTAATATGATAATAATTAAATATATGCAACATTTCATTGTATAAAATTTCAAAGTAAAAACTAGACAGTAGTGAAAAACTTAAAAATGAAGCTCTATGTACCCATAATTGGTACCAGTGTATGAATAATTATTTTTTACCTCTACCATTCTGTATTCATAGAGTCCATGCCAGATTATTTTGAATCCAATCCCTGACATTACATCATTTTGTCATAAATATTTCAATATGTAGCTCTATTGTATAAGAACTTTTATCTTAAAAAGATGGCAATAATTTCTTACTTAATTTACTCAAGTAGCCACTACAACATTTCTTCCACTAGCCTCATTACATTTTTATTACAGTTTGTTTGTTCTAATCAGCATCCAAATAAGGTCTGCACGTTTCACTTGTCGGATGTTTCCTTTGAATATCTTTCATTTTCTTATTTTCCCCTCATTTTCTTTTTATCACTGAATAAATCAGGTCACGTAAGTTGTAGAATTTTTCATAATACAAGTTTTACTGAGGGGTAGGCATGGTGGTGCATGCCTGCAGCCCCAGCACACTGAAAGGCTAAGACAGAAGGATCACAATTCAAGTCCTGTTCAGGCAAATTTATGAGATCCCATCTCAAAATAAAAATTGAAAAAAGGGTTGGGGATGTTACTCAAAAGTAGAGCACTCATGGTTCGATTGCAAGTGTGAAAAACAGAAAGCCTGTTTCCACCATAGCCAGCAATTGGCAACATTTACAGAAAGGAAATTCTGCAGACTTGCTCCAGAAAACAACAGGCACATAAAAAAGGAATGACAAAAAAGCTAGATGTAGAAAGAAAAACTAAAAGAGAAGCCTTCCAAACCCAAATTCAGATCCAGGTGGTTTAGACAGGTAAGCTGGACAACAAATCCAGTGTATACACCATCTTGGAAGAAGAACTAATACTATGAGGGAGGGAGCCTGCCCTTCAATGAGGACCAGGCCACTAGACAGACTCCTATGCTTCCTACCCTCACACCAGGAAAAAGAACTCAGATTTGAGATACTTGCAGACCAGGGCACCAGAGAAGCTGAAAGCTGGTGAACACATTATGAGACTGCACCAGCATGCCCTTGGCAATGTTGAAAACAAGTGCTGTGCAGGACCCTGATTAGGGCCTCAGATTAGAGCATGGGGAAAGCTTCAGAGACAGGGGTTACATGAGCAGGCAGTAACTGTGACTGACTAGAATCTGGAGAGATAAATAAACTGGTCAGGAAGAGTTCTTGACCCATTCTCCCCCCCAAAACAGGGAGAATTTTGCGACAAAAATTGCTGCTCATTATCACTTCCCAACAATCAGGCAGCTGCAAGAAGTCCCCACCTCCCCCAGGGGGAGCTGCTGAAAGTGAAGGAAGGATCATGGGTGGAAGAACTGGAGAGTGAAGCTTTAGTTAGAGAGCAACTTTCAGCAACTTTGTGGGTGAAGAATGTGGAGGCAGCTACAAGGTTTTTCCTCAGGGAAGAGAGCAGAGATTGAAATGGTCTATAGAGAAATCGGCAGAAATCTAGGTGCCGAGTCTACCACACTTCACCCTCCCCACCACAATTTAACTGAAGGGGTCTGATCTTAGGTCAAAGGCAAAGTTCTCTTTTTAGCCACACTCAGAACATGGTTTGGAATTGGGGGTTGTGTTCAGTTGTCTATCCGGATTGCCAAACTTCCTCACTCACAGGTAGGCAATTGAGCCAAACGTAGTGGGGATCAGTTCTGAGATCACCAGAAGCTGGCCTTGGACTGAGGAGGATGAGGAGAAAAAGCACCTTGTACTCACAGTGATAGTCTTGGGAGGGCAGAGTTGTGGGAAACAGTCAGTCCCAGAAATTCATCCAGAACCTCCAGCAGGTCATAACCTCCTCACTTGTGAATATGGGGTAATGAATTCACTGATTGAACTCAAACTTCAATATAAATAATTCTGTGGAGATGATTTAATTTTGTGTTTTTGGACTGAGGTTTTCATTTTTTCTTTTTTCTTTTTGGTTGGTTCTTTCTTTCTTTCTTCGTTTCTTCCATTGATCTTTCTTTCTTATTCTTCTATGATCCCTCTTTTCCTTTCCACCTTTCATCTAACAGTATATGAGGTCTCTGTATATCCACAAAGAAGAACAAGAAGTAACCAGTGTTTCAATCTAAATAGTACCTTTCATGGATAGGTCAGGATAACTCCCACCAGAATTGCATACAGAGGATCCAGTCTCCCACCAAAATTGTATACAAAGAATCCAAACACAAACTATTGGCACATTTTAAATATTTCTCAATTTCCTTCATTCTCTAATTGTGCTTTCCTTCCTCTGCATCCCTTCTCATGGTCTCAAAAATGCTCTCTCAAATGTCCTCTCCATTAGTACTCTACTCAAACTATAAAAAATAGTATCAACAGTTTAATCTTCCCTCTTTCCTTCAATTATTTTTATTTCTCTTTTCTTCTTTCTGACATATTTTGTTCCCTTTTCTCTCCATTTTTCCTTCTTTAATCTACCACACTCCAGTTTAACCATCAGTAGCGGTAGATTACATTCTTCATAGATGACTTTGTTAAAATAAATTTTAATGTACATGACATATATATGTACATGATTTATGTATAATATATACATATTATATGTATATGATTTATATCTGTTGATATTAAAACAGCTGGTGGAACTTTTATCCTTATAATGCAGCTCTGATTCTATTAAACACAGTGGGATGAAGAGGTAAATAATTGCCAAAGTCAAGGTCATACATCAGTGGGAAGCAAACACTAACTAAAGAGATCCCCACATAAGCACCAGACTTTCTACTTAAATTGATCCTCTACTCTCACGTCAAATAAACAACAGAAACATAAAAAGACAGGGCAAAGAGATGCCTCCAAAATCTCCATATTCCCCCAAAGCTAATCTAATGGGCACTGATGAAGAGGAACCAAAAACCAAACAGGTGACATGTGCAAACTGATAAAGATTAAGTAAGCAATCAAAAGACAGATCAACAAAGAGTGCTGGAAGTTCAAAATGATGTAAATGAACAGATAATAGACTTAATAAAATCATTAACTATCTCAAAGGAGACAGAAGTAAAAAGCTAACTGAGATAATGTAAATGATACAGAACATGAATGTCCAGTATAGTAAAGAATTAGAGTCCATGAAAGAGTATAAACAGAAATCTAGGAAACAAGATTTCTATTGAAATTATTTGCAGGGAAAGTGTCCAATGTGAGAAGACAGTGTCAGAACTATGTAGAAGATAGGGCTGATGCAGGAGAATGTATAGTCAAAGATACCTTAAGATGAGAAAAGCTCATGGGAAATGGATCTAACAGCTGCTAGACGATACAAAGAAAACTAACCTGAGAAGAGTAGGAATTAGAGGAAAATGAAGCAAAAGCATTATGGATATAAAAAATGTATATAGAAATCATAGCTGGAAATTCAGGTATTGGAAAGCAATTCAACATGCAGGAAAAGGGGACATAAAAGCCTAAATACTCATGATTAAAAGAAAGGAGCTCTCCATGACACATCATAATTAAAAACTCAGAAATCCAACACTAGGACAGACTTTTAAAAGATGTTAGAGAAAGATAGTCATTTATAATGATAAACCTATTATAACTTCAGCAAATTTCTCTACACAAACTTTAAAGATCAGGAGAACTTGCAGAAAGTCCTCAAAAACTATTAGAAAATAACTTCAACCCAGATTAATATATCATACAAAGGTGTCTGTCAGAATTATGAAGAAATTAGAACCTTGAAATTTAAGAAATTAATGACCACTGAACTAGTGTTGCAAATACACACACACACACACACACACACACACACACACTCAAGGATATCCTAAAAAGAGGCAATGAAATAAGCAATGTAAAAGGGTTGAATGGAATTAATGTATCAAGTATGATGAGAGGTTAAGCAAAATGGAAAAATAAACCAGCAACTGTAGTAGTAACTCAACTGCAGGAATCAGTCCCTAGCTTTCAGTAATAACTGTCAATGAAAATGGGCTCAACTCACCAATCAAGAGGCAGACACTGACTGGCAAATTAGATCAAAATAAAACCAATTGACAGAGTAGAGTTGCACCTAATCTTCAAAGAAGCTCATAGACTAAAAATCTAATGGAAAAAAACTATTTCAAGCAAGAAGAGTCCAAAGGCAAAAAGGTATAGCTATCCTATTTTCTAACAAAGCAGACTTCAAACCAAAAATAATCAGAAGAGACAAAGAACATCACTACATATTGCTAAAGAGAAAGATTCCGCAAGAAGATATAACAATCATAAATAAATACTCACCTAATTCAAGTGTACCTAACTTCCTAAAACAAACACCACTGGAGTTTAAAAATCAGGAAAACATCAGTGCAATCATAATGGAATCTTTAATCCCCCACTTTCACAAGTAGATAAACTGGACAAAAATTCAACAAAGAAAATATTGAACCAACACCTTTGAACAAGTGGATATTATAAATATCTACAAAGCGCTCGATTTAACAACAAAACACACATTCTTCTCACTAGCACATGGAACTTTCTCCAAAGTAGAACACATACTAGGCCATAACCTTTGCTCAAATACATACAAAAATTAGAAATAATACCATGCATATTATCAAAGCATAGTGCAGTGAAATTAGAAATCAATGCAAAAGAAATCACAGAAATTTTGCAAACACTTGACAATTCAGTAATATACTCTTGAATAATCAGCAGATCACAGAAGAAATTAAACAGTATCTAGAATCAAATAATAAAGCAAGACAACATATCAGAATTTATGGAAACAATGAAAGAAGTCTAAGAAGGAATTGTATTGCTATGAGTACACATATAAAACAATGGGAAATGAAGAGATAGAGAGAGAGATAGAGAGAGAGAGAGAGAGAGAGAGAGAGAGAGAGAGAGATAGAGAAAGAGAGAGAGAGAGAGAGGTCCCAGATAAATATGTAAGGGCACATCTTAAAGGCATAGAGCAACAAGTATAATCCAAATCCAAAGTACAAGAAAGGGTATTATGAAAATCAGAATGGAAATTAATGAAATTGAGACTAAAAAAGTTACAAAGAATCAGTGAAGCAAAGAGCTGATTTTTTTAAAGGGTAAAGAGAATAGACAAACAGTCAAATGAAGCAAAATAAGGAAAGAAAAGACACATTTCAATGTAATTATAAATGAAAAAGCTTTAATCATGACTGGCACCCTGAAACTCAGAGAATGATAAGTAATTACTTTAAAAACCTGTACTCTAATAAACTGTAGTACCTAGAAGAAATAGAGATTTTTGACACCTATGAATTGCTAAAAATGAATCAAGAACATATAAAAATATCTTCCAATAACAGATAAAGAAATTGAATCAACAATAAAAAACTTACAAGCTAATCGTAAGTTTAGGACCTGATGGACTCACACTAAATTCTACCAGAACTTTAAGGAAGATCTAATACCAATATCCTCAAACTTTTTAATGAAACTGAAATGGAAATAGTGTTGCCAAATTTATTCTTAGAAACTACTATTACCTTGATTTCAAATCAGACAAGGACTTAAAAAAAGAACACTACAGCCCAATTTCTTTAATGAACATAGATGCAAAACTCAGCAAGATACTGGCAAACAGAATGCAACAAATCATTAAAAAGATTTTACATTATGACCAAGTTGTACTTATCCAAGGCAGGGCTATAAAGATGATTCAAAATATACATATCAGTCAATGTAATACATTATATAAACAGAAGCTAGGACAAAAAATTACATGTAGGAGAAAAGGCTTTCAAAAAAATTTACTATCCATTCATGATTAAAAAAAACATTCTGATATAAATAAGTATAGAAAGATCTTATCTCAGTCTAATAAAAGCAATTTATCACAAACCAACAGCAAATATCATATTAAATTGGAAAAAAGTAAAAGCTTTCCCTCTGAAATCGGGAACAATACTCAAATGTTTAACATCACTCATCCCGTTCAATATAGTACTTAAAACACTACCCAGTTCAATCAGATAAAAGGCAGAAAAGGAATATAGTTAGGAAAGGAAGAAGTCAAATTTTCATTATTTATAAATTACACATTTCCTCACAAAGAAGACCCAAAAATTTCCACCAAAATGCTCCTAGAAACAATAAATAAACATGGCAAAGCAGCAGGATACAAAATCAACACACAAAAATCAATGGCGTTCTTATTTACCAACAATGAACTCACCTAGGAAAAAACCCAGGAAAATAATGTCATTCATAATAACTTTAAAAAAACTGAATACCTAGGAATTAACCCAATTGAGGAAGTAAAAGATCTCTATAATAAAAAAAGATTGAAAGGGGCATTAGAAAATGAAAAGACATCATCTATTACTGGACAGCCAGGCCACGTTACCAAAACATACATAGATGCAATGCATTCCCAATTAAAATCCCAACAGCACTCTTCATAGAACCGGAAAATAATCTTGAAATTTACACAGAACAAGAAGAATCTCAGTTTCATAGCAAAAATAGCAAAGCAGGAGGCATCATAATACCAAACTTCAAGTTGAATTACAAAGTTATAGTGATAAAAACTGCATAGGACTACTACAGAAACAGATTAGTGAATCACTGGAACTGAACAGAAGATGCAGAAAGAACTTCAGGCATATTCAGCCACCTGTATGATATATGCTAGAGAAAAGAGAACCTCTTTAACAAACAGTGCTGGGGACACTGTTTATCTGGTTGTAGAACACTGAATCTCGGCTTGGCTATCACTATGCACTAAAATAAAATAAAATTTAAAAAATGAATCAATGGCCTAGATATTAAAACACAAACACATAATATGATGGAAGAAAATGCAGATAAATTTGTTAAAGACATAGACATGAACTTTCTGAACTCTAACTGCACTAGAATTATACCCAAAGAGAAACAAATAGAATTATACCAATTTAAAAGATTTCTGTGTGGGAAAAAGAAACAACTAACAGACCAAATAGGCAAGCCAAAAATGGGAAAAAGAATTAGTATCTACTCCTAGAAATAGAGGACTAATATGTAGAATATATAATACCCTCAAAAATCTGTATGCAGATTCCTCAGAAAACTGGAATTAGAGATCTCAAGGCACCCCGTTATTCCTCTCCTGAGTATCTTCCCAGAAGAATTAATATATCATACCACAGTGATATATGTGACCCATGTTTATAGAAGCACAATTTTTAATAGATAAATCTTGGAAACAATCCAAATGCCCATCTATTATGGAATGGTTAAAAACAAAGATGTGCTGAACTGCCTTCTGGGGGCCTGACCTTTTGGGATGCCAGAGGAGAACGATAATGGCCCCTTCTGGGGCCCAGTCTGCTGGGCCTGAGCAGTGCAGGCAACGACCAGGGCACAACTGAACTGCCTTCCGGGGGCCTGACCTCTTGGGACCCTGGAGGAGAATGAGAATGGTCCCTTCTGGGGCCCAACCAGCTAGGCCCGAGGGGCACCGGTGTGTGGGCTTGGAATCAGGGACAAACACTCCCCCCACCCCCTCCCTGGTCAGCAACCTGCTGTTTCGGAGGTCTGGTTAAATTGATAGCAACCAAGGAACATCAAGCAACTATTTGCTAGTATTGTTTCGTAGATTTTTGCCAGCCTCTGGTCAGCAACCTGAGCATCTCTTTGGAAGGTGACAGTAGGCAATGTAGCAAGTATGGGGGATTCTCTTCTGTCTTGTCTTCGAGGCCCAATATGGTTCTCTCTGTTTTGCTTTACTCTGATCATTATTATTATTATTAATAAAAAAAACAAAGATGTGGTATTTTTATACAATGGAGTAGTACTCAGCCATAAAGAAGGATGAACTTGAGATTTGTATAGATAAATAGATGTAACTTGAGACCACACTCATAAGTGAAATAAATCAGACTCATATTTGTAAACATCATAATGTGTGAGAAATTTAAAAAATTACAAAGTCTAAAATGTACAATAGATACTGTGAAATAGGAAGAAATAATTTAAAAGGAAAATGGAAACAGTATGGGTGAAGAGGAAGGCACAGTAGGGAAAGGGAAAATGCAAGCCAGTTACTCTATTAGTGTCTCTTAGTTCGTTAAAATGGAAGGTTTGCGCTAATATCAATTGGAGAAATTTTTATGCCCATATCTTACACCCTAAGCAACTACTTTAAAGATAACAACATGCAATGTATTAACTATTTATTGTTGTCCTCCTGTTGTTTTGTTATGAAATTTTGTTTTATCCTTTTTCCATAAAACCAAAAAAAAAAGACCCAATTGAAAAATGAGTCATTGAAATGAATTGACACTTCTCAGAAGAAGCACAAATGGAGGATATGCATATAAAAAATATTCAACGTCTCTGGCTATTAGAGTAATGCAAATCAAATCAAAAGAGTTAAAGAAATCTTGTCACAGTACATGCATTCATTCTAGCAACACAACTAATTATAGCTGAATCTTGGAAGCAGCCTATATGCCCAATATCTGGTGACTTGACAAAGAAAATGTGGCATGCATATATATTACATATATATATATATATATATATATACACGTATATATATATATATTCTCCACTCAGTCATAAATAAGGATAAATTTGAGTAACCTGAGTAATTTATATGAAAATGGGTGCAACTTGAGATTCATAAGACTAACTAAAGTATAAACATTTCATGGTTGCTCTTACATGAGAAGCCAGAAATATAAATAATTTAAAGAGCAGGTGGGGGATAGATAATAGAAAAAAGAAAGGCAGATCTTTTGTAGATGGGAAGGTGATCTGCATATGAAAGTAGAAAGGAAGGAGGGGAGAAGAAGGAAAAATAAAATGATTAAACTATGTACATGTACCTACTCCCCAGGAAGAATGTATTCAGGATCTGCTGTTCTAATAAAAACAATGTTGCTGATTGTAACATTTTAATATTACTATTGTACCCTATTGGTATCCTTTAATATGCTGCTTTGTTCTCCATACTTTCTTCAAATTAGTATTTATTAGAGACTCTTTCTCATTCAAGATTTATTGTTTGGTCTAGATTTTTTAAGAGATGATAGTTATTTCCATCCTGGAAATATTTCCCAGTTTCTTTCACTCTATGTACCAGTGTTCACAACATTGAATGGGTTCTTTATGATCATGAAGAGATATATGATACATTTGATTGTCATCAAAATATTTAAATATAGGAACTCAGTCACATTAGTGTAAATGTACAACTGCTTTAGTTCACATACCTAGATACCAGTCCTGAATAACACTACTGCCAACAATTACCATTACCAGCAATATGATAGCAAGAAGTTTTTTAATGCCTAGTTTTCATATTTTCTTAGGAGTCATCATACTGGGAATATATAGTCAAATTGCTCTGTTTTTAAATCACTAGGTTGGTTTCTGTCTACATGATTTGCTACCAACTGAGTACATGAATATGTACATACGGTCTTGCTATTCCCTTTTACTCTATATTTTAAAATACGTTCTTTAGAAAGTAAATTATGCTTTAAAATTATATACAATATTTGCATAATTCTGAAAGTCAAGTCAACACCAAAAAAGGCATTTTCAGAGCAGCCTAACTTTATTCTCATTCACTTTAACCTGCTCCTCCCTTCTTCAGTGAGATAATTTCTTTAACAAATTTAACATTTGGCCTATCATGCTCAATACATAAGACAGTATATTTAGGAGTGGGTAAGTCTCATTCTTGGATAAGGGATGTTCAACTTCACTTTTCTTTCCTCTTGCCTTTTCTATTTCATAATACAGTCTGACGATCAATTCATAACAGTGTCTGATTTTTTACAGATATGTAGTACTTCATTGAGTGACTATGCCATAGTTCACTGAATCAGTCAACTATTGAATATTGGGAATTTTTATTTGACTGTGACACATAGTGGTGCTATCAATTGCCTTGCACATACATCTTTTTGTCATAACAATTAAATTATATTTAAAATTATCTTCAGATTACATAAGGAGTCAAACCATAAGAGTGTGTGACCAAGGTCTACATTTCAAATTATTCAGTTGTATGACTCAATCTTTCTCTAAATCAAATTAAATCTTCTATTTTGAATCTCCATCTTATGGACAAGGTAGGAAATTAGTTTCAACTTTTGTAGAGTCCACCTCCCTTCTCAGATTAGGTTGTATCTTCAGGAACTGTACCTTGTCAAGAGTTCATGAAAGGACAATGCACTCATCAAGCTCCTCACCATTCCTTCGGGAAATAGCTACAGAAGGGATGGCATTCCACTTCTTACCATTTGTCTTAATGTACCAGCTTTCTGCTGGAACCTTCTCAAGTCTTCTCTGACTCATGAATCATGCGCCCGAGATTCCTTTTCCGAATCTGCTCAGGAACAAGGACGTACTATTGTACTTTAATGCAACTGAGGGTTCTGTTTTCAACACTTTCCCCACAGTGTCCACACAGAGAAAGGTCTTCTTTTCCATTAAGATCTTTTTTTCTCAAATTTCTGTAACAATGTATCTTTTCCACATCCAAAATGTTAAACTCCTCTAGTGCTTTTCAAAGTGAAACCAAAGTGTTCCCTTGCTTGCATTTTTGTCATAAGCCTACCCTATGCCAATCATTCTTACTTGAATAAAAGGAAAGAAAATAAAGAATAAATGTGGGATTCATATATCAAAATAATATCCAGACTTATTCAGATGTTAATACTGTGCTGTTTTCTGCTAAAATCTTTTACTCTTATTAAACACTGAAGTAAGAGTGCCAACTGAGTGAAGAGGCAAAGAGTCTTTATTTTAGTAGTTTAAGCTGACTCAGTGCATAACTGAGAGCTAGTAGCTCTTTGTTCTTTCAAATTTTTGGATACCTAGGTATATATGTGATGCCTACCAGGGATCACAAGGATGTTCACATAGGATATTCGTCAGTTGTAGTTGTAGTTCATGGTATAGAATCATTTGCTAAAGTAGTAAATCATGAGTTTCCTGGTGAGTTTCTATGTGATTTTAGTCCAGGTTAGATCAGTTTATTTCAATACTTGGTAGCAATGTTATGCACTCATCCGTGCTTTTCCCGTTTAGGTACCCAGTCTATGTTTCTTCGTCTGTTTGAGCTCAGCTTGTCTCTACTGCTCAGCATATGTCTCTAGATTAAGCCGGGCACGGTAGCGCACGCCTTTAATCCCAGCACTTGGGAGGCTGAGGTAGGAGGAGCATTGTGAGTTCCAGGCCAGCTTGGGCTACAACGCGAGCGCAAGGCCCGCCTAAACTACATAGTGAGACCCTGCCTCAAAAAACTAGGGCTGGGAGTTTGGCTCAGTGACTTAAGCACCTGTCTGACAGGTACGAGGTTGTGAGTTCAATCCCTGATGCCACAAAAGAAAAAAAAAAAAATGATATTCATTCTTTCCTTTCTCTCAACCATAAGAACTGAGGTGCTTTATTTTTTAGGCAAAGAAAAGAATGAGAGAAGAAAATGGTATTCTCTAGTTTGGCCATTGCCATGAAACCATCCTTGTAAAAAGTGGAGAGGTTTCTTGCCTGTGTTTTCTGGCCATGTTTCCTTATCTCTTTATCTGTCTGCTACATATGAATGGCAGTAAGCTCTATCTGAAAACTCGTCTTTCATCCCATCCCTTAGCCAGCTATGTGGTCTCAGTCAACACCCCCAAACTTCAACTTTAAATATTAGAAATCTCTTCAAGGCCTATATGTAATAAATATTAAATAATACAAATGTTGTGTTCTGATTACTATCACGATCGGTTCAACTAACCATACTGCAGTGGCTTCAGCCATCATTTTACTATTTGAGTGTTCTTTGTTTTGGTCTCAGATGAGATAGGTAGTACAGATTGGGGAATGGTTATGCATATGGCATCTGAATCGGCTACCTTTTGAGTATTGTATTACCATCCTTGTTGGTTTCTGTGAAAATAGTTGTTTCACTTTAAATACTGATTCATTGTTTCTGTCAAAAGGAAGAAGAGAAAAACATCACTGAGAGAAATGATGGAGGTGTGTGTCTGCGGAGTCTTGCTCTTTAAAAGGATTCCTGGGAAACCTAACCTAGCAGCTCATATTTCATTATCCAACCATCAATATTTGCCCACTTTGAGCCTAGCCAGGGTCAAAGTGGAAATTATTTTACTGGGTTCTGTTATTAAAGAAGAAGAATAGAGTGAATATGGGGTAATCAACTACCATATTATATAAAACTCATTGTACATGACACTATTTCTGCCCTTTTATGGAAAGTGCAATCTTACTACTCCATCTTTGAAATTTTCTCTTGGAGTTTCACTCAAGTCATATTCATTCTTTTTTTTTTTCATACAGTGTGTTCATAGACCTTTTAAAGTTGGAAAAATTGGAGCAATAATGTGATCCAACTCTTACAAAACAAGAACCAATACCTAGTCTAACACTTGACACAACTACCTACATCAAACCAGATCCTGCTCCTCCTCCTAAATCCAGGGCAAATCTCTACTACTTCATCCATCACCTGTTGGCTGCCTTATCCTCAAATCACATTTTCTACTTTTGAATATTGTCTTTAAAATCAACTGTATCTATCAACAATAGGTTTAAAATGCTTAAATCTTTATTAGATTTTTACAGTTTTACTCATATACCCAAAGAGACAAGTAAGAAAGTGCTAAACTTGTATTCGTATATTTGTCACATGTTTATAGTTTTTAAAATAATTACACATTAATTGGACCAAAACAAGCAAATGAAGTAGACAGGTTTAATACAAGAAGACCATCACAGCAAGTTTTGAGAAGTGTGAAATAGATGAAAATTTACAAATCTTGGGAGAGAAAACAAACTTTTATTCTGAATACATCTTTGATAATCTATATCTGAATTATCAGAACTACATACACACAGAACATTTGCAGCAGAGGAGACCAGCATCTTGTAGACTTTTTAATGTCAAAATAACTCAAGTATGTTGCAGTGAGTACATTGTTTATCCCCTTATGAAATGCTAACTGAATGCTAAATGTACAAAAGTGTTTCTGTTTGTATGACTTATTTCTAGTTTACAAATCTCTCTCCTTTAGCTGTCATTGATCTTTATAATCCATGTTAAAGTCGTGGCCCATATTTCAATTTAGGCAACTGATACTGAATGACACAAAGAGTAGCACATTTGGAAGTGAAAGATGGGGCTTCTGTTTGGAAATCCTCCACTTTTTAAAAAAACATTTTTTATTAACCTTCTGTTCATACATGTATCATGTGTAAAAGTGGTAGTACTGTATATTCTGCTTTTTTTGTTCTTAGGCTAAACACATTGTGAATAGTTCTATAACAAATTTTAATGATTGCATGATATTTCATTATGGATGATCCATAATTAATCAATAACTTATTTGTAGACATGCAAAATTTTGGTAAGTTTCTCCCATTAGAAACAATGTCAAGAAAAAGATCCATCACCAAAATTTTACAAACATATATTATTAAATTCTTACAAAAAATTCATAAAAAGCAAAGTGTTTTGTTACAAGGTCTATACATTTGAAGGGTTTCCGATATGTTTTGCCAGATTACAGTCTAGAAAGATAACATCATCGTCAGTGGAGAGTAAGGATTCCTCCACTTCTTAATCATCAGTGGATAATGACAAAAGGATTATGCTATGTGGTTTCTGTAGTTCCAAAACTAAACAGAGAGCAGTTTGGAGTTCTGCAGAAATCGTTTTAGATGGATACCCACACACTATGGGTGGAGATATATAAGAGGAAATCTGAGTTTAGGGAAATCAAAATCTTTTTTTTTTCTTTTGTAGATAGTAAGTATACCTTACTTTTATTCTGGATGCAACATTATCCTTATTATACTGAATAATCAAAACACCTGCCCTTGTTTAAGAGAGTAGAACACCTTCTCTACCTTCCAAGGATATTCATTAGTTATGCATGAAAGAGTCTGAACCAAAGGGCAGTCAATATTACTTCTGACTTTATAGTGACCCACTATATCTGGGGTCAAATTTAAGGAGGATTTACTTGTTATTTTAAAAACAGGGCTTTGGTTTGTTCACAATTCACAAGTTAAAAATAGTTGGAGTAGAGAAGAAATATATTTTTAAGTTTAGAGATGTGGCTAAATTCTCTGGACAATAAATTTGCAACTATACTGAAGTTTCTAATCAGTATTCTTTAGGGGACTGAATAGATGAAATTTATCATGTCACTTTCCTTCAATTAACTTCTTCAATTTTCTCAAGGAGCAAGCCAAACAGACCCAATCACATGATTGTGATTGATATATTGAATGCAGAGCTGATCGCATTCTCTTTATAACCCTCCCCAGCTATCGCACACTTTCTGAAAGAATGGATTTTTATTCTTATAGACCCATTCTGGCACTTCAGTCTACAGGCTAGTCATTATTGGAATCCACCAAGGTATTTCATTGTATGTCCTGCCTTCTTGATTCATTTACTGAGGGTTCCTTGAGTCAAAAATATGAAACTATTCTAGGCATTGAGAGCATATTCAAAATAATTAGTTGGACAAATCCAACTGGTGATGCTCCCAGTCTTATAAGTAATGGTTGATACACTGTGTCAACTTGAGAAATTTAGAAGCTTAACTAAGTAACTCAGCAGTTTTATATCCTGGGTTATAGAGAACATGTCCTTACCACTCTAGGATGTTGTTCATTGGGTCAACTTGAGAGGTTTAGAAGTTTAACTCAGTAGCCAACCAAGGGCCAAGGTCCTCACTTTGTAAATGTCCTGAGCCTAAATGACAGGAGGGCTCAGGGATGGTGTGTGTGCTACACCCGCCCTGGGCGGTGGTGGGGAGGGGACTGCATACAACATAAGGGAGGAAAAGAGGCTTATTCTGCCCTTCTATTGCTCTTGTCCCTTTGCTCTCTTCTGCCACCATGAGGTGTTGCCCCTGTGCAATGAGCCACTCTGCTTTGGAGTCCCCTGATTGTGGACTGAAACCTCCACAAACTGTGAGCTAAACAAACCTTTCCTCTTTTAACTTTGGGTATCAGGTATTTTGTCTCCGCAATGAGAGAAATTTAACTAAGACACAATAGAGGACGCAAAGGAACATGCAAAAATGTTAAAAGGACTAGAAAAGCACCACAAAGCAAAGGAAGAGTCTTTTCTGCTTGGTAGGTGAGAGGACACTATCCAAGAAATAATTCAACATTCTGTGAGTCTGTATTAGAAGAATAAACCAGTTGAGACAGGAGAAACTAAAGAAACAAGTAGAAAATAAAGGATAGGAAGAAATTTTTCAACTAGCTATAGATAGCTTAACTGGAAACAAAAGAAAAATTTCTGTCATCAAACAGTGACATATTACATGCTTGTAGATGACACTAACTGTGCTGCATTGTCTTCAATGGTAATAAAGTCCAGGATGGGACACACAAATGACTACTGGCCCAGTCATGGGTATCGACCCTCAAACAGGAAAGACCAGAGGACTAGAGGAGTTTACTTGAGTAATGTGAGTATTTTATAAGGTTGCTTGGATGCTAGCAGACATGAGGAAGTGAGGAAAGGTTGGACCCAAACTAAATTCCTCAACAGTTTTAGCAGGGTGTCTCAAGTGACCACGGACATATCAGATAATAATGGCATATCTGAGTGGTATACATTAGAATGGAGAAAGAATTATCTCAGGTTGGATTGGTTAGATTTTTCATTACTGTAACAAAATAAGTGAGAAAAGAATTTAAAATAAGGAACAATTTGTTTGGGCTCAGGATCTTAGTAGTTTCACTCCATGATTGGCTGACTTCAAAGCAGGGACATCATGGTAGAAGGCCTTGTGGAGGAAATGCGAAGGAAACTTGCTCACCTAGTGGTGGCTAGGAAGCAGAAAGGAAGGGAGAGAGTCCAGAGAAAGGGACCTCCCTTGAGCTATGCCCCACTTCCTAATCATGATCTCTCAGCATGAAATTTTGAACTTGTCAATAGATTCAATCCACAGATAGAGCCCTCATGATCTGATCATCTTCCAGAAACTTCACCCTGAACCATAGTTTAGGGTCATTTTAAATCTAAACCATACAATAGCTATAAAAAATTTTAGTCTGTAAATAACTAAAATATGTAAGATTATTCCTACATATAAACATGTGCGAGATGTGAGAAGTGTCACTTTTGCAGACTGCTTGAGAGTAAGAGTGATTTTGGATAAAGATCCACCTATGTTAAGTGGTTTGCAGAGAGTCAGGTATGCTTTTGACAATTAAATGTAGATCTTAAAAGTCCTGAAAAAAGATGCCAAGAGTGACAGGAAGTATCAGAAGAGAAAAGTAGCAGAATGAATATTATAGAACAGAGGAATGATGAACATTTTGTTAATTATGTTGCATTATCGCTAGTGAATAATGAAACAAAGATCATGGAACACTGCATAAGTGTTCATAAAGTGGGTATTTTGGTCAACAATATAGATTGGGGTCTTACATTTTGGTCTAATCTGGCAATCTTCAACTTTTATTTGTGATTTTGACTATTTACAGTTCATATAATTGATGTATTTTGCTATAAATCTTCAATCATGCTAGTTATTATTTTCTTTTATTCCCTCCTTTCCTGCTTTTTCAGTTTTACTGAAGTTTTTGATTTCCACTATTGAAATCATAAAGTTTTTAGTACTTCTTCCAAGGTTTAAATTGCATATTTTTAACTTATCTTGGTTTACTTTAACAGTAAACCACTTCAAATATAGTAATGTTATAACAGTATACTTTTAGAATTTGTGCTATTGAATTGTGTGAACAAAATACAACCATACAACACATTTTTATAATTGTTCTTCTTAGTTACTTTACTTTTACACAGATTAAAAAACAAAAATATGCATTTATCCTCACTCCATTTATTTTCTGTCCTCTTTATTTCTTTGTAGATCCACATTTCTATCTTGCATCATAGTCTTTTTCTCTGAAGGGCTTTGCTTTTTAACATTTCTTTTAGCACAAGTTCATTGGCAAAAAATCTTAGCTTTTGACTGAGAAAATCTTTTTTTTTTTCACCTACACTGTACCTTTTCAGAGACTATGGAATTCTAGATTGATGGAATTCTTTTTGCCTTTTAGCATTTTAAAAATTTTACTCTATTGAGTTTTGAGTAGTATAGTTTCCGATAAGAAGTCTGCTGTAAATCATGTATAATTCCTTTTGTTTATTTTTTGATCAACACTTAGTTGGATATTAAGACATTTAAAACAGACCTGCAAAAAGGGAGATAAACACTGACAGTTCTTGCACATAACAATCAAAATTGCTCCCTTGAAAGTTTGCATACTTATTCAAAAAGAGGTACTTATTTCTTTTTAATTTTTAATTAAGTTTATTGGTACAATTTAGATACACACAATGATCACATTCTTCATAAGATATCTGTATCTGTACATGATATAATGATATATCTTAGTTACTTTTTCCCCATTCCCCTCCCTTCTTCTCTCTTCCATCCTTATTTACGAAATTTTGTTTTCATTTTATCTGTTTTTCTTATTTCTTTTTCTTTTCCTTTCCACTCTCTGTCCCATTCCCCTTCCTATTGAACAGTTAATTTCTATTTCACAATATCAGTTATATGTTTTGGTTCTGATTTGCACGTTCAGTTTCTCACACTGGAGAGACAATATAATATTTACATGTGATGAATTTATTTGGCTTAGGAGTATGGTCTAAAGGTCTATCCATTTAGCTAAAAATGTCCCGAGTTTACCCTTCTTTATGACTGAGTAGCATCCCAGTATATATATAAAAAAACCCAGATCTTTTTAATCCATACATCAGTTGATGGGCATTTGTGGTTTTTTCCACGATTTAGTTATTACACAATGTGCTGTTATAAACATAGGTGTACATTTATCACTGTGGTATAATGCTTTTAATTCTTTCAGAAAGATACCAAGAAGGAAAATAACTAGGTTAAATAGGACCTCTAGTCCTAGGTTTTTGAGGAATCTCCACACTGATTTCCACAGTGGTTGCACCAATCTGCACTCCCACCAACAGTGAAGAAGTTTCTTTTCACACACACTCTCACCAACATTTGTTATTGGTCTATTTCTCAATAATAGCTATTCTTTCTGGAGTGAGATGGAATCTCAGTATTTTTTTTAATTTGAATCTCTTGAATGATCAGGGATGTTAAAAATTTTTTCATGTATTTATTTGTCATTTGTACTTCTGAGAACTGTCTATTCATTTAAGATGTCCATTTTTGAAAGAGGTCTTTAAATTTGAGGAGTCTGATTTTTTTTTACACTCTCTATATATTCCAGATATTAGTCCTTTGTCTGAAGAACAACTGGCTAAGAATTTTTCCCACTCTATAGATTGTCTTTTCACTCTGTTGGTAATTTCTTTTGCTATGCAAAAGCTTTTTAATCAGCTGATATCCCAATTGTCAATTTTTTGTGGTATTTCCCATGCAGTCAGGATTTTGTTCATAAAACCTTTGCCAAAATCTATGTCTTCAGGATTTCTACTTATTCTCTCTTCCATCATATTTAGTGTTTCTGTTTTAATATTTAAATCTTTGATCTATTTTGACTTTAGTTTAGTGCATGATGATAGACATGGGTCTAATTTTAGTTTTCAGTGTTTGGAAAGCCAGTTTTTCCAGCACCATTTATTAAAGAGGTTATCTTTCTTCCACTGAGCATGTTTGGTCCCTTTTCCAAAGATACAGTGTCTCAGTGTGTTTGGCATTGTTTCTGCCTCCTCTAATCTGTTCCATTGATCCTCAGGTCTCTGTGTGTGCATGTGTGTTTCCAGTATCATGCTATTTTTATCACAGTATTTCTGTAGTATAATTTTAGGTCAAGAATTGTGATGCCCTCTGCCTTGCCTTTGTTGCCCAGAATTGTTTTTGCTATTCTAGGTCTCTTCTGATTCCAAATCAATTTTAGGAATGTTTTCTCTATTTCTGGGAGGTATGCTAATGTATTTTGATTAGGATTGCTTTAAGTCTGTAAATTTTGGGAGTATGACCATTTCTACTACACTGTTTCTTTGTACCTAAAAGCAAGGGATATTTTTCCATTTTCTGATGTCTTGGTCAATCAGTTTTTCAGAGTATTGTAATTTTCAATGTAGAAATCTTCATTTCCTTTGTTGGATTGTTTCCTAAGGGCTTTCATTTTTTTTGATGCTATTATGAAAGGTATGGTTTCCCTAATTTCTCTATCTACTTGTTTTAAAAATAAATCCACTGCATATATGTAGGGTCTACAAAAAATTTTATGGAACACATATAAATAGTGAAAGTCCTAACTACATTGAAGGAAATAAATGCATTCATCATCTCATATATTTACCACTTCTATATTTTTTCAGCAGGAACTTCTAAATATCTATTTATCTAGCATTAATCCCAAATACAGTAGAATATTATTACCTATAGCCTTCATGGTATATATTATATGTATGAAATTTTTCACTGACATATTTGCTATTTTATATTCTCTGAGCTACATATCAACCCCCACCCCACACCTTGTACTGGTGGTCACCTTTTTGTTCTGTATCTGTATATATGTCTTATTTTGTTGTAATATATCTGTTTTCCTCTGGTCCTTTATGAGCTTTAGGTTTGGTTTTTATCAGTGTAAATATGTCCTTATGCCTCTGTATGTATTTGTGTGTGTATGTGCACCTCTGTCTGTCTCTCTGTTTTGCTTGCGTTTTCTCTAAGTTTCTTGGAATGGCAGTTTGTCTTTCACTACATTTGGAAAATACTTAGCTATTAGGTCTTCAAACATCTTTTCTGCTCCTCTGTTTCTCTTCTGTTTTTCAGACTCCAATTGCGTGTATGTTAGATTATTTGGTATTGTCCCATAGTTTGCTATAGCTTTGTTATTGGTTTGCCTTTTTGCTCTTTGTGTTGCATTTGGATAATTTATTTTGACCAGTGTGCAAGTTCTTTGATTGTTTTTGTGTTCTATTCAGTTGGCTGGTAAATCTATCAAAAAGAATTTCTTATTTTCAATATTAAGTAATTTATTTTTGCACTCCCATTCTTTTAGTTTCAATTTCTTTTCTGATATTTCTTATTTGTGTATGTTAGCCATTCCATTTTCCCACTAGATTCTTTTACATTTCAATCATAGTAATCTTAAAGTCTGCCTCTGAAATTTCTAACATCTGCTTCATCTCTAAGTCTAGTCTATTTATTGCCTCAACTCTCATAATTTTGATTGAATGTTTTATGTCATAAGTAGAAAAACAAAGAAGACTGAGGTAAATATTTTTACCAAAAATGAGAATTTCTTATTTTCTGTCTAGCTATAGTTTAGGAGGTTGATCTGTCAAATTAGTAACTAAGTTAAATTTAGGTTTTGTAGCTATTATTCTCACTTTTAGTTTATTACAGTTTTCATATTCCAACTACAGTGCACTTGTGCTTTATGTGAAGCCTTGCGTGCCAGAACGTTTTGTCCCGGTGCTGTTAGCACACTCACGCTTTCTGTAGTCCCTGAAGCCATGTGCCTCTGAAGAGGTTACCTCACCATGCTCTTGCCCCCTCTTCAGTTCTGTATTTCTCTTCATAACCTTACAACTCTAGCTTCACTGTAGACCCAGGAGGAGTTCTTATGGGAAATCCTAAATTTTAAGCAAGTCTTCCCTGCTTAGGCTCAGGGTGCAAAAACCTCTCAGTGTTAAAAATGGCAGTTAAACTCTTTGGTATTTTTCAGGATTCCTATTATGACTCAGACTAGAGTGTTTCTCATGCCTCTCCTTGTGTAAAGACCTCTATACTGTGAGAGAACAGAACTTGGCCTCAGGAGATTTTCCTGTTCTCTCAGAGAAAAATGACTGGTTCACTACCATTTATCTGGAAACAGCGAATCTTTGCCTGGGCCCCTCTCTCATTGATAAAGACTTGTGTTTCCAATAAGGGATGTGTGTAGGGAAGCAGGAATTATTTTATGTCGGTTTGAGCTATAATTAATAGACTTCTGCACATTTGTGCCACAGAACACTATTATCTCCAGTGCTTTTCTTTGCTCCCAATGTGTCTCAAGAGCTTGCAAATATGTGAAAATTTTTCCTACATCCAGTACTCTGCTTAGTTATTCAAAACTGGCATTCTAGCCAAGACTCGACCTCTAAAGTATAGCAAATTTAGTGGAATTTTTCTTAAATACTTGTAGAGAAACAATCTCTTTTTCATTTGTTCTGCCAAAAATGAAACATCCCTTTTATACCATTTCTTCAAAAGGCGTGTTTGGGAAACCCAAATATCTTATGGGTTTAAGAAAAGTTGTGATTTCTTAGGCTAGCCAGCTTTTTATAAGGAGTGTTAGTATGGAACAATGCTTTTTCATGCTTTTGATGTCCTGGATTCAAATGGAATTTTTATCTGTGTTTGGAACCGATTGTATCATCAATTTAAATGCTGAAAATAATTCTGAAAATACTCTAGGCCAGTGGTTATCATGTATTCTATTTTGATGAAATTCTTGCATTTGTGAAAGCATACTTGCTAGGATTAGGAGGTCAGCAGGAATTTTAAACATCAAGTTTGGAAAAAAAGAAACAAAATAAATCTTCAAAAACAGTGATACAACTAATTGGTCACTTTTTGATTGGTCATCTAATTATTTCAAGTGTTTGCCATGTTAAACATGTAATCTTCAGTAACACAAATTTTATCTTGAACTCTGGCTTCTTACTGAGCCCTGCCTTTTAGTCCTACAGAATTATGCACCACTTTCTGCTGAATCACATTTTTAACCAACTCAGATTTCCATCATTTGTATTAAAATAAAACACACTTATTCAGCAAACTCTAGCACAGTAATTCTGAAGAATTTTAGCAGCTTAACATGTTGGGAGATTCAACATCTTGATCCAAGTCCCACATTTTATGGAAACAAAATGAATGTTAATATTATCACATAATAAAAGAGTCATGACTAAAATTCAAACCTTATGAGTATAGTTTTCTTGACTGTTGTATAACCAATGTTCTATAGGAATTTAATGAATGTTGCCTTTGTTTTATATTCTATTTAAAAGTCAATGATTTGTTTCTACAACTGACATAAAGTTCAAACAAAAAATTCATATTTGTTTTTGTTCTGTTTGGATCTGTAAACTTTACGTAAGTGGAAGGATTATGCAATCATTGTTTTACTTTCATCTCCCAGAGTCTGGGATATTTGTGATATCAGAAGAGATCTATAAGTATATTAAATTAAATTAATTTTTAATTGGAATGGCATAGATGGTTGATGGTCATTTGTGTAATACCTGCACCTATGTAGATAGCAATATATCACTGCTTTTTAATGCTATCAGTTTTGAGGATTCTACCCCATTTTGGCTTGTGTGCGTGACTCCAGGTGTTGGTTACTGATATTAACCAAGGGGGGAAATATCTGTTCTTTTGCAATTATCTTTACAAGGCACACTAGAGCATAGGGAAGATTGATTATTCAAGACAAATCATTTTGGATGACTCAGCACTGACTTAACAATTCACTATGTCATAATTCACTCATACACTACAAATATGAACTGATTAGTACGGGGTAAACACTTAACCTTCATTAGTTCATCATCGAGAGGAAAATGGCTCCATCTTTTAGTATGAGGAGACACAGTATTAGAGGCAGATGGGTACTTCCAGCCTCCTCGATAGTGGAGTTGAGTTATAAAGAAAAATCTCATGTAAGATACATGATCTGTAATAGAATATCTCTCACTCCTGACAAATGCAGCTATAAAGACCTAACAAAAGAAAATACATGGCAAAAGTCACCTCCATCCCTTTTGCTGCACACAAACTACTGGAAATTTTCCAATTATAGCTTAAAATTGAGTATTCAACTTGGAGCTAACAAGGTCTATTGCACCGTTAATTCTCAGATAATAAAATATCTAAATTTTGTATTGAAGTGGATACTTACAAGGCAACATGATGGTCCTGCTTCCTAAAGAGATGGAAATTCAAATGATGGATGTGACAGGGCAGGTGGATATTAGCAAATGGTAAGAAAAAGAACCAGTCTTTTATAGTGCTTGGTGAACATTTTTGCTCTAGATGCTCAGTCTCAAGGGCTAACTTCACTTTCATTTCTTGGCATCTTGGTGTGTGTGTGTGTGTGTGTGTGTGTGTGTGTGTGTGTGTTTTCCTATGCAAAATCTTCCTTCTATTCTTTACTCTCTGTGAATATCCAAGAATGTTACAAGTCTTCATGCATGAAAAGAGTGACATATATTGGATCGATTCTTAACATTTAATATCTACATCTAGCACTGGATAATCCTTTTTAAAAATTCAAGGTTAGGAAATGTTGAAAAGCATCACATACCATATGGGAAGGTTTTATATGGATAGATGAACTATAAAATAATAAATCTATATATCATTTACATATCCAATATTCTGCATTCAAATGTTATTTGTGAAAACTATTTTAAGTCAATTAGTTTATTCAGAAATAAGCTAGTTTATACCTTAAAAATATAAAAGCCAGAGCCAGAAAGATTTTAAACATTTTTGTCCAAGGTCATATAATACATCATTCACTGTTTGACCAAAAAATCAGAATGTCTCCATGCATTTTAAACAAAGAAATATCATATATAGACTGATGGTACTGCTGATAAAAAAAGTGCAGGGGCCAAACAGGAGATGATTTGTTAACTCAGGAATTAACCACGTCAAGATGTGTCTGTTACCTAAAGGATGGTGAGACTCAGGGAGAAATTGCTCTTTCCAGAACACAGAAGCCACATCTAACATACATCTCCACATCTCCACATTTAACAAAGTATAAGTACAGTATGGCTCCTATGCAGTAACTGGAAACTGGAAAGGAACAGTGAACTGATAGAAAAATTCAATCCTGTTCCTCTCAAAAAAAACTGAGGACACACAGTCTGATTTCTTCTCCTTTCTCCCCACCTCTGCCAGTTCTCTATCTGTGCCTTGCATAGGCTGAAATTGTATGAAGCCCAGTCAACAAGGGATGGTGCTAAGTGAATTTTGCAAAAGAAAGGGGGTGGCAAAGAGAATTGATTTTAACGCATTCAAGCAACGATTCAGTCAGATGGTTAGCGACAGAAATGGCACTGGATAAGGCGATGACCACGGCTGAGATGGCTGGCAGAGCGCAGCCTTGTAATCACAGAACTTACCCCACTCTCTTTATTTCTCTCCTTCCCACCACTTTACTCTCATGTCTGTAAATTAGGAACCTTGACAATTCAACTCTATGAGTTTGACTGGTTCCCCAGCATTCCTATTTAATCATGACCGCGACTGCTTCTCAAAAGTTCTATCTTTTCAGACCAGGGGTTTAGCTCAGTGGCTTAAGCACCTGCCTGAGAGGTGTGAGGTTGTGAGTTTGATCCCTGGTACAAAAAAAATATATACATATCTTTTCAATATCATCAGAACTCTTTCTGGCATATAAAGACATTTGAGGGCAGTTTCCCTTCTAATGATCCAGTTGCACTTTATACTGCTTTTGATATTTGATATTTTTGACTGTAGAGAAAAAATGCTCTTCTAGGATTTCATCATCAACCTCCAAAGTTTCTGTACCCTCTAGGTTCTCATCTCTTCTTGAAAGGCATCCATGATTTCTCCAGGAATCTTGACATACCACTTTCAACAATTTATGTAACACAAGAAATAACCACACCACTGAGCAGCTAAGAACTTATTATGTTATTACTTAATATTTACTTTGTATGCATTATCCTGGAAAGTTGTAAGTTCTTAATTAAATTACTATGCTTTATGCCACTCATGTTTTCCCTGTATCCTTTGGACTTGTATTTGATGACACAGTAAACTCTCAATACTAAATTAGTTTCCTTAATCTGCACATGTTCACTGCATCTAACAGAAATATGTTGTCCAATCCATTGTGCCATCTGTTAAAGTAGAATTGCTCTCATCTCTTATCCCCACATCTTCTTCCTGTCTGCACTCTTATATTTTATAAGATTTAATGTAGGCTGTTTAGTTCCTTAGACTTTTAAGATATTGTATAGTTGTAGCCCTTTACCAGTGCTCTCACTGTGAATATATTCTTTCTCTTCTTTTCTATATTATATATCATCTTGTAGGCAGGGGCTGCATCTTCAACCATCTCTCTATTCTCACTCTAGCTAGCACAAGGAAACCCAAATAAGAAAACAAATTAACTTGACTTTTACTCTTTTTCCAAGTATTCCAGAGTTCTATGTAGAATTTGGCATATAGTAGATAATTAAAAGATGCTTTTAAATGAAGCAATGATGAAAAAAATATGTAAGGTGCAAAGTTAGGTTAACTTGAAATATTCTACTTCCATAAATCTTTAAGCATAAAAAATAAACTCTGAATTTTTTTTGTTTGTTTTGTTTTGTCTTTTTGAGACAGGGTCTCACTATGCAGTTCACGCTGGCCTTGAACTCACTTTGCAACCCAGGGTGGCCTTGGACTCATGGTGATCCTTGATCCTCCTGTTTCAGCCTCCCAAGTGAGTGCTGGGATTATAGGGGTGCACAACCATGTCTGGTTAAACTCTGATTTTCAAGACAATTTGGAAAATGAGACTCATAATCTATTGGAAAATTATTATACTGCACTAACTTGACTTTGGTTGACAGTTACAAATTCTTTCCCTACCAAAACTTTAAGAAGAGAATCAAAATTACAAAACTAGGTCAATTTCCATTTTCTTTCCTTAATTTCATCTGTGAGAATTGTCTGGGGATCCTGCTGGGGGAAGTGTAGAGAACAGAAAAACACACTTCAGGGAGAAACAAAAAGGAGCAAGGGGCCTGGGCACGTTGGCCTGCTATGTGCTTCTTTTTATGCCTTGAAACAAAATTTTAACAGATTTTAAAGTCTGTAGTTTTATACAGAATCAATGTTCTCCTTAGAAGAGAGGTAAAATCTTTTTATTTGGATGTTCTGTCGCCTCACCTCTAATATATCTGCCAAATACATCTTTGTTTTTAAACTCAACATTATTTTCAAGTGGTAAACATTAAACTGTCAGAAAAAAATCATGCACTAACTCAAGGTTCACTTTTTCGAAAGAAGAGAAAAATTCTGGAGGAGAAGAGTGCAAGGTTAGAACACACAAAAGAAGACACAGAGGGTACAGATATGGAAGGTGAGATAAAGGCTAGAAGCAAGTGTTGCCTACTTCACAATAGTGCCATGGGTGCCTTTGTGTATATATGGAGTCAGCTAGTGTGTATAAAATGTCCTCTCTATGATGTTTTAAAAGAGACTATTTCATCTTGCAGTAGAGAATACATCCAGGACAAAGACTAAATACAGTATCACAGAATCCATTTATGCTTTGGTTTCTATTGTCTACATGTGGAAGACCCAGAATCATCACTAAATCAGTTTCAATTCTTTGTGGAAAAATATTGAATTGGTATTTCACACAGCACCATAGAAAAGCCCTGCTCTCCTGCACCTGGAGCTCTCTCCCTGGAGGTCTATCTCCAAATGGTCTCTTCTTTCCACTGAACCGGAGTTTCTAGATTCTGATTGGTCTTGTGGGAGCCAGTAATTTCCTGTAGCACTGTGGAGTAAAACATCCTTCCCTTCTCCTCTGAATAAACATATGGCCCACCTGGAGTTCGCTTCTTATTGTGTATGCATTCGCATGTATACATAAACCCATATGTATGCAATCACATGTGGCCCACTTCAACTTTTCCTTTCTGCAAAACCTGATGACTTTTACCTTTTGCGGTATCTTTTTCTGGGCCCTTGAAAAGATTCACAAATGTTACTGTTGTACCTATATTTCTTTTGCCTAGGTAACTCATCATTACACTGTCTTCAGTATTAATGTTTATTTCTGAACATTCTCATAAAAGAGTCCAGCTGGTCCAAGCAGAAAATACCCCTAATGGTAACTATAATTTGGGACACCCATTTTGGATACAACCAAAAAAGAACATATTTGATAGCTAAGTCCTATAAATATTTTGCCCTTAGAAGCCACATTTCCTTTAACCACATAAAAAGTATTTGAAAGTCAATGTGTTCTTACCCTAAAATTGAGAGTGGACTTAAAAGACAGCCAAAAAGGAATAAGTCTATTCATCAGAAAGTAGAAACAACATAACATAAGTATATGCATATGTGGAAATGTCACAGTGAAATGCATTAATTTGTACAAGTAATATGAGCTAATTTTTACATTAAAAAAGAAAGTATGCCAGAGGTTTCTGTCCAAACTTCTGAAGATGCTAAATTCATCAGTAAAAAATCCAGAAAAAATTTCACACCAGCTGAACTCTACCATTTCCAGGGTCATAGGGTCATATCAGGATCTTACAAGCAAAACAATATCCACTGAACTTCGACAGCTCTTTACTGGGAAGTTTTCCCATACAGTGAACAGAATTTTGCTTTCCCATTAGCTTCTCCTCTTACACATCAAATCTAGTATTTCCACAAAATGGTTGCTCTGAGAGCATCTGAAGAGAGTTCTCCCCTTAGACCTTTCAACTTAAATTTGGATATTGCTTGTTTCTTTCCTAAGACTTCCAGAACAATCTTAAACTCTCTCCTTTGATTGAGCTGTGATTTGAAAACATTGCTTTACAATATGATTCTTGAAACTGAATTTAATTAAAACATCAGCTGATTTCTGTCTTCCACTTAGGATGTTGAGAGCCAAAACAAGAACCTGTCCCATGTACTAACAGCAAAAAACAAGCCAAAATGCCAGACAACCTGAAACGCTTGACAACTGTCTTGATTCCATCTGAGATACGAAGTTGCAAAACAAACAGTTTACTAACAAGAATGCAGGTATCCTCCAAAGAGAAGTGGAATGCAAGTGCATGTTTACCAGGAGTAGATGCTGCTGAACACCACACACTGGCAAGAACAAATCTGTTAAAAGTTAAAAAGGAATTGCTAAAGACAGAATGTGGGGGTAGTATGAGAATATAATATAATGAGAGTTATGCATAGACCCAAGGTGAAATTGTACTCATTTAAAGGTTTCTTCTCCACTTATTTTGTTAGGAAGTTTTCCCATACCGTGAACAGAATGTTTTCTTATTACTTGTATCTCTCATTACAATGCTAAACATTGAGTTTCTGATATCATTACTTACTTATTGGAAATCTTTCTAAAAACTCACTCTTGGTTTTCCCCTCGTCATGCTAGAAAATGAAGCTTTTTGAGTGTCTGCCAATGAATGGAGTTGAGACAAACCCTTTACTCTAGGGCTTTGAAATTGGCAATAAATACAGAAAGGGGAGAGAAATGTTCAGGGATTAAAAATTCAACAGCCCTCAGCAGTTTGGTTGTTCTTTTTCTTAAGCAAGCCTTCCTCCAATCTATTTTTTGAATATTGAGATGATTAGGAAAGAAGAGAATAATAAATTTTGGGGGAAAATTCCCTTATTCTCACCAATCTTTCCCTTTCCCCTCTTCTTAGATGACAGATAAAGAAACATAGAGGTAAATAGAATGAGTGCTAGTTATTCCTGTATAGCGAAAGCATATGTCTGAAGAGTGAGTTTTCTCTGCAAGTGCCTGGTGATTCCATTAGTAGTTTCTTTCCTTTCTCTAATCTCTCTGACTCTGCCCCACCTCACAAATCCCAATGAACTTGTTGGGGTAGGCTCATGGGTCTTGTAGTTGTTTTCTCAATCAATACCACATGCTTCTTCTAATCTCTCTTTCCATTCTCCATCCTTCGATGCTGCAAGCTGCAAAGGGATTTTCATGGTGCAAGTGGGACTTTAACCCACACTCACTGTATTGCATTAAATAAGGACAATGACATTTTCAGAGCCCCACAGGACTGGGAAAAAAAAGAAAGAGAAATAATTATGATCCTCTTAAATGCATTCTGTTTCTCTTCATTTAATCCCCAAAGCCTGCTAAGCATGCAAACCCCAAGAGATTCTGTTCTCAAAGCCATTTTTAAAAAGACAACTGTAGAAGAGAAGAGTGGGCGGTTATATCACTAGGGAATGCTGTTCTCCAATGGTCTCATCATGCTTGAACTCTTTTCCAGGGATTTTAGTTTATTTTGTTTGTTTCTATTTTCTTTTTACTAACTAATGATTTGAGGTCAGTGTTCCCTGAGTTTGCAGTAACATATATTTTAAGAAAACATGTGAAGAGAGCAATTGTTAATTGGAATAAAAAGTTTTAAGTACTATTCAAGAAACCTCTCTTTCTCCCTCTCTTCCTCTCTCTTTCTTTCATCAGTTGTTTCTTGAACACCTTCATGCACAGTCTTTACCATTTTAACCACAGTTAGAAACAGTGGGGGAGATACAAAAGTGGATAAAACACTCTCTCTGTAATTTCAGAACTAACCATGCACTCCAGATATGGTACAACTGGTAAGTCCTTCTCTATGGTAAAATCAGTTCAGCAGGGTGATGCCAGGGTTTTCAGTGTGACTGTTGGTAGCCCCAGTGTTCAGTTGTTGCTTTGCAGAAACAGTTCTTGAATCCACTGCATGCATTAGTGAATGGACCCATTAACCCAGGAGAGCTTTCCACTCCCATTTTCTTCCACTGAGTTTATGCTCCTCCAAAGAAATCTTCAGAGTATACTCTGGATTATGAGCCGTCTAGATACACAGAGACCGTCTAACTCACTACAAAGAGCATCAAAGGCATTATCTACTTCTTGGAAACTTTTAGAGATTCTCAAAATCATGGTAAAACAAAACAAAATCATGACAGTATGAGCAGAACCACATTCCCCAAAGTGTAGTTCTCCAAACTTTAGAATTTTGTCAGCAAGAATAGAAAGCAAAAGAACTTTAAATGTACTAAAAATCCTTACCATCACTTTCTTCTCTTTTGAATATTGTTTTTGTTTGAAGATTTTTCTTCTTGTATGTGACATTCACCTTGTGTGAGAATATTCTCCACAACACTCCTGGCAGGTGTTTTATCAGATTCAATGTGAAGACATGGGGTGATAGAACAGTTACAATTTTGCAACAAATTCTTTCCTTTTATGGATGACTGTTGTGGTAAGAACATATCCTTTACAAAATAAAAATTGCTTAGCTATTTCTTCTTGTGGTGTTTCCCAAAACTCTGGAAACACTCAGAATCTATTTAATTTTTTACATTATATGCATCTATAATATCCTTTACCCTCCACTTGCCTTCTCTTATTTTAACCTAGCACCCAATTTCTTAAGACCACTGGAATATATCTTCTCATTTCCAGGGTGATGAGTTTTCTTTGTTACTAGGATTTTGAAACCTTTCTAACCTACCTATCTTCCTATTGTCTCTTGGAAAGTGATGACATACAGATCTAAACACAGGAAACTGAATACCATCAGTTTGGTATAGACCAAGTACTTATCCTTCCTTTAACTTGAGCAGTACGGTCTGAAAATGAATGCCAAACAGAATGCAGTGCTGTACCAGAGTTGCCCAATTTTCTTTTATGTTGTTCAATAAGACGAAATGTATAGACAGGCTGCTATCGGTCAGTGAATTGACTGGTACTATACACATAAAAATAAAGAGATGTATGTATGTTTTGAAATATTACATCATTTCCCTTAAATATATACAATTATTATGTGGCAACAAATGAAGGGATTTTGAACTCTGTCCTCAAAGGAATTAATTAGCCTTTGCTAAGGAGAGTTATTTGCCAACTCATATGTGTTTATATGTGATTCATGCTTTAACATACCTATAAGCAAAGTCCTGTAGGAGTGTGGAATAGAAGATGATTGGGTTTACTGTATGTGAGTCTGTGTGTATTTGCCTGCCTGCAAAGGTTGGTAACGGTTGAGATTTAGACAGTAAGACATCCCAGAAATTGTGATATTGAATTCATTCTTAAACTTGAGCACAATTTAGCCAGACAGAGCCAGAGGAAGAAGAAGCTTCAACAGGAACAAAAACCACAAAGGAATGGCAAGGCAAGGTGTGTGTAAGGAATGCACTATGATTAGGAAACAGAATGTAATGTAAAGGGATGGGACAAGGAGTGAGTCCACCCAGACTGAATGACTTTGCTTGCACTGGAAAGGATGGCCTTTCTGTGAAAGTAAAAGGAATTTCAATGAAGGGTTATCAATACAGAAGTGACATATTCCAATCTAGGTTCTTGAAAGGTAATGTTGAGGGCAGTGTAGTTAAAGGACTGGTGGAAGAAAGGAAAAGGCAGGGAAACTATATGTAAGGCTTTAGCAAGAGTCCAGAAACCTACTCTTCTGTCTGGAGGCATACATCAAAAGCTAGGGGAGTCACCACAACTGGCTCATCTCAGTCCCACTGCATACTTGCAAAATCTTTCCTTTTAAAAATGACTGGACTCCAAGATGAGAAATGAAGAAGATAGGGCAAAGAACTACTGTACTTTTTATAGCATTTAATTTATTTTCCAAATAAAGAATTAAGAGTCACATCACATAGCTTTTAATGCCTAGGTTGTATATATTGCTGCTTCTGCTGACTAGCTCTCCCTCAAGCAGTTGTTCCCCCAACGTTCAGGTCATTCTCGCTTAATGCATATCACATTGGTGTCCGAAACAATGTGTCACTATGATAACATGTTCGGGCAGGTTTTGCAGTTTTTCCTGTCTCTCATTAGCACAGAATGATCATATGAGAATTTACATTATTTTCCCGATTCAAGTAGTTGAGCCATGAAAGGGGGCAAATAGCATAAAATAACCCAACAAAATAGGGAAATATCATTGTGTCCTCCAGAAAATGATATTAAGTCACAACTATTCTCCATGTGTGTTAAAAGAGAAAAGAAAGAAAAGGTTTCAGTACTGGAACATTATTCTGAGGTTAGAATTTAACTCAGAGGTTATCAAGCCAGAGCAAACATGCAAATGAAGCCACCCATTGGTTTTAGGGCCATGTCCATTTCTCACTGAATGGACTGCCTTTCCCCTTGGACACTAGGACATGGCTCTGCACATTGATTAAGGGTTCAGCCTATAGATGCAATCTAAGTTTAAATTCCATCCCTACTGCCTTTGTGGTCTTGTCAAGCTACTTTTATTTCAGGAATTTTTTTTCTTTGTGAACTAGGCAAATATCTAGGTTCCCAGGATAGATAGTAAACCACAAAGAACCTGATTTTATACAATTCTCTTTCTATGTAGCAGGTAAGGCAACAAGCGATACTGTAAATATAATGCGTGAGCAACTGATGGGTGCCATGGGAATGCAGATGTAAAGCAAGATGAAAGGATTTGGGGTACTGAGAGAGTGATATGGCAGAATGTAGTATGAAAATGGGTGGTGAAGGACACTGCACTTAAGTAGTGGTTTTGAGAAAATACTTGAAGGACAGAAACAGGTATCCAAGCAAATACTGTGATAATGGCCATGAGGCCTCATCTGGTGCATTCAGGGAGCATCAGGAAGCAGTGTGCTCTCAGCACTGAAGGTCAGACAGACGCATGAGGACAGGGCATCAAGGATATTGTGTGGCTGACCATTGACTTCCTGGACTGATATAGGCTAGAGGAGACAAATAACAAAACCTGACTTACATGTTAAAAGCTTCCACACTGAAAACCAGCACAGGAGTAAAAGGCGGCCTTTTAGGAGCTTGACTGTCATGCTAGTTAGAGAAGATGATTGTTGTGTCCAAGATGGTATGAGTGGTATGGATAAGAGGTGATGATGTCTTATGTATAGTTTGAAGGTAAAATCATGTGACTTCCTGAGAGGGAAAATGACTAATATTTTTGGTATGAACAACTGAAAAATAAAATTAACATATCCGAGAAGCCATGGATGGAGAAAGAGCAAGATCCAAGATCCATTGATCTTGTTGAATTTTACGGGTTTTAGGCTCTATTAGATTAACTGAGGAAGCAATATATGATTCTGAGGCTCCAGAGAGTTGATAAAATAATTTGGGCATTATATGAATATTGATTACACTTCAGACCAAATAACTGGCTGAGATAGTAAAGGCAGAAAATAAGAGGACAACAAATAAAGAAACAAACAAGGGAAGAAAAAATATTAATGCCAGAGCCCAGCTCTTGAAGGCTGATGATCTAGAACATTCCTTCTGGGAAGAAAGTCAGCTTGGAAGTGAGATGTTTTCATCACAGCTCAATTAAAATCACTGTGCTTTTATGCCCCCACTTCCCTCTGTTGAACAGGGCTTCCCTTTATAAAAGAGAATTCATTTTTAGAACTTTTAAATTAATTGGAAAATAAATTTTGTTCAAAAATATGGAATCTACTAATATGGCCCAAGGTCATTTTCATGAATAATTAAGCACTTATTCCCAGTCATACTGTAGAAAGGGGCTTCCAGGAGAATTTCTAATCTCCAGAGAACTGATTCAACTGGAATCATGACACTAAGATGCACAGCCAGAGATGCTGGTGTCTTATAGCTTCTAGCACAGATGTTTGTTAGTAAGGAAGGAAATACAAAATCTGAAATGTATGGGCCGAAAGCGTTTCTGAAAAGTTCTTCTAATAATCATATGCTACAAAATTGTGACCAGGGGATTCAGTTCCCTTCGACACTTAGTCAAAACAGAGGTTTTCTCATATGAGAAATATTCTAGAAAATGGCAAGAGTATATAATTATAAATGTTAAAGACTTTTTTTTCCTTTTCATGTGAATTAGTACTAATAGACTTTATCATAATCTCTGTGGTTGTGGAAATCTATAGCAATGTCACAAACACTGAGCACAGCTCTAATATTTAATTTATAAAGACACATGGTAAAGGTTTACTTCACGATTGGCAGCAAACCTGTATTTGCAATAAATTATAAAATGGAGAAAAATATCTAAATTATCAATAACAAATTTTTAAGAAAAAGTATTGTTCAAAGACTTTATTATGTTTCTTTACTCCTTATAGAAGAAGTTATTACAAAATCAAGTGATGTTCCCCCAAAATAAAATAAAATCAAGTAATGAAGCGATGGAAAGACACGGAGCAAAAGACTAGGTTAAAAAAGTATTATAAAGATATATTTACAAATATATTCATAAAATAAACTATTATGTTATTTGCCTGTATTTTATCTACGTAACAGTTTGAGTTTTCATGCTTATAAGCTATTGCAATGTATTTTCCACTCTCACTGACAATTCACTTTTATACTTAACTTTGTGGTGGCAGTTTTGTGCTCTTTTTCTTAGAGACTCTCAAATCATATATGCTTCAAGGCCCATAAAAATCTGATTCCATTCTTACCTGGTACACATTAAACATAAAATAATCAAGATATGTCTGTTTGTTGTATTCACAGGCCATACTCTTTACAGCCCAAAGTTGACAACCAGTCTCTTTCCTGGTCACTCAGTCACTACTGGTCAGTCAGAATAGCTGATAGCTATGCATTACTCACAGTTCCCCATCTTTCTATTGGCTTTCCTTCAAATATAATCATTTCTCCAGGATGACATTGTTTTCCACACCAGGATTTTGGCAAGTTAGCTGCCCCTGTGTGTGTATGCGTGGTAATGGTAGTAGTGGTAGTGGTGGGGAAATGTATATATGTCTTCCACCAATTTAATAATGGCCTTTATGAAACTAAGAAATCAAAATAATGTCCTCATAATAATATACAACTATTTTCCCAGTGTTCACTTTTAAGATAATCATAATTATTTAGTTCACCACATATTTTGTCATATTTAAATTTATGTTACTTGAAACCTACCTGCACTTCAATACCACAAATTCATAGTTGCAGAAAGAAAGATTTGTCCTTTGTGATGCACAGGCTTAAGGATACAGTAGGCACAAAAAACTTTTCTTGAACTTGAAACTTCAAGTCAAAATTCTATACCAAGCAAGAAATAAATCTACAATTATTATTATATTGAGGAAAAATGTGTTTGTTCAATGGTATAAATGAACTAGTTTAGGCATGTGAAAGCTGAACAAATGAAATTGAAGAACAAAATTTACAGCTTAATAAATTATGACATACATATTTGAAAACCATTTTCCCAATATGCTATGTTTTTCCAAAGTTGTGAATATGAGGAATAAAAGATAAACACCTGAAATTTTAGTAACTAACATTTTTTAAAAGCTCTGTGATATAGCATGTTACCTCCCCAAGTCAGTATGTGGGAAGCATTAAAAGCAAAATCTTATCTTAAGTTGTAAACACCCAAAACCAGCTTGAAAAGCAAGTACAAAGTGCACAGTGTATCTAAATGCAAAGACATTTCCAAAAGTGTAGTGATAAATTCCTAAGTTTGAAGGTTCTTGTATCCTAAAACAGAACATCTACAGAGACTTCTGTGGTTTTCTTCTCTGATTCTTTTTGGAAAGAAAATGATCTCTGCTGATAGTGCTTGGGAAGTGAACCAGAACCTCACTGAAGGGAAGAATGATGGCTAAATTGAATTTTAATGCAGGTGTTGAAGTCCAGGATTCCCCAAAGACTGGGGGCATAGTTTGAAAACAACAGAGGCAGTTGGTTTTTGTAGAGTTCCAATCTGAATGGTAACGAGGATGAGTTATCTTCCTTTACAGAAACTTGTGTAATAAAAATTGCTTTCAGACTGGTAAAATGCTACATTTGCTAGACTTACCAAAAACTTTGGAAATCTTGAGCTGTGGGTTCTAGTCCAGAACTTTCAAGGGCTTTATGACCCTAGAATTGAGAATTTAACTTCTCTGAATCTCAGTTACTTTTTCCATGAAATAAAGGGGTTAGACTTTATTAAATGTTCTTAATTTGAGATCTGTGGTTCTCTGGGGGTTTATAAATGAGATTTCATGGATTCCAAGAGAATCATGATTCTAGAAACCTGTATGTGGAATTTTGTATATCTGCATATTTTCCTACTTAAATCTAATTTTTAGGTTCTTTATGAGTTTTTAATATAAAAACACCCCTAAAATAGATGATACTTGAGGTCATTTTCCAATTTATAAACCTAAAATGATTTTTATACACTGCATTTGCAACTTTAAAGCCAGGTATTCTGTCAGTAAATTGGCAGGGTACCACATTAATTATCAGTGCTAATTGATACATTTCCTTATATTTTACTCTGGACTAGTGAAATTATTTCAGTTATAGCTCTGCCATAGATGAAAAACTCAACTAAACAGAAAGAAAATGAAAGTGAAAAGAAATTACATTTAATGAGCTACATGTTCCATCCTCAAACTCAAATGATCTTTCCTGACATTTTCTTGACCCCTTGAGATAAGCCCCTCAATTGCCTTTTGTCCTCTACACATTAAATCTAGGAACTCTATACATATGTACTTAGTGCCTACTGTGTGTCCCCACCCTAAGGCAGGAAGTAAAATCTGAAAACAAGGGTATCTGGTATTGATTTTGCACAGACTTATTTTTCTAGCATAAGACTATTACAGCAGTTGTACTATTAGGTCAAGTGACTTTCTTTGTAGAATGATGTAAAAGTCCCTGTGAGAAACCTAGCGACATCTCACTCTCAACCTTTCCATGTGCCATTAGTCACTGATTCTTGAAAAGGCACTGAGACCCTTCCTGTTAAAGGCAAAGGTTACTTGAAGGGGGAAACAAATTAAATCATTAGTACAGATGAGTTAAATACATTAGCTGTTTACCCTGCAGATATTGAACAAAGGATACACAGAGATTGATTGCATGTTTTGGAGAAAAGGTCTAGAGATCAATGGGAATACCTCCTTTTGAAATACACACTTTTTAATGTCACAAAGGTTTAGCTCTCACATGACTGTATGTTGACCTCTAGGATAATAATAATCACAATCTACTGTGTTCTCACTAAATACCAAACACAATATGAATCACTTTTTACATGTTTTCTCCTTTAAAATTCATGATGACCACATGATGAAGATATTTTAATCCCCATTTTAAAATTTAAGAAACTATATATTCTTAAAGGTTAAGTAATTTTCTTAAAAGTACATAGGCATTAAGTATTTGCAGGTTAGGATATATCCATGTTTATCATATTCCAAAACTTGAGATATAAAAGCCATATCCATAGTGCTTCCATCGGTTCTGAGAAAAAAATATGTATGTCAAAATTTTCACTAAAGTGTTGTTATGGTTTGTGTTTAGATGTCTCCCAAAGTCTCATATGGGCATAGGTAGGACTTTCTCATAGGTGTCTGGATCTAGAGTGTGTGATTGATTCATGGTGCAGTTAGGATTAAGGATACTAGGATTAAGGGTGGGTGATTACTGAATCAGTCCACTGATTGATTTGGCACCACCCTAATCCTGGTAGCCTGGATACAATCTAAAGGACAGAAAGATGTTTGTCTTGTCCTCTCCTTGCTTGTTTTTGCTGTCTTCTGCTCACCATAAAGTGTTTTGTCTCTGTGATACCGGTGTACCATTGCCACACTGCCTTGTATCCAACTGGTTATGGACTGAAACTTCCACAAACTGTGAGCTCAATACACCTTTCCTCCTTTGACACTGGGTGTCAATTATTTTGTCTCAGCAAGGAGAAAAGTAAGACAAGTGCTCCAAATGACTTTTAATTGTATCAATCACAACATATATGTACCTTTGGAAAAATAGCTGTAACATAAGTAAATTTTCATTTATTCATAACACAAGTGTCCTTGCTGAGGCTATGGATTCAAGGATCTTTCCTAGCTCAAGGACAAAGAAAAATCTGCAAACCACATCTCCAAGTGATGATTCATTAAAAACCCCATGGGTGCTAAAAAGCGAGAGGATGGCCCTTAGCTCTTTAGTGATCAGCAAGTAAAAGCATTCAAGGCAATGCCAAAAGTGTAAAACTCTGAAGTTTCTATTTCCTCCCTCCCCCAGAACTCTATAATGAGTTAAATGGTAGAAAGACAGTGACAAGGTCAAACAAACTTTGTTGCTAACTGACTTTCCTAAATAGAAATGAAGCAGTGGTCATAGAGATGAGGTTGAATGTCTTGGATGAAGGACAAAAAAATGACAGAATTGAAGATTGTGGTGAGGTAGGAAAATGAAGCAAATCATTGCTGTAATTATAAGGAATTCAGTATAAAACAAAGGGTAGACCAAAGATGAGGTTGCTATTTTTCCATTCAATATATACTGTCACAGTTGACATGCAGAAAGGATAATGTAAGATAAGAGCAAAGAAACTAGTTCTCTTGATCCTCTTTTCATACATGTACTAATAAACTAACATAATGAAAAAAGTTTTAAAAATAGAAATTTGTTCTCTCTGTATAAGTTCATTCACAAATGTCACTCATATTTTAAGAAGAAGGAAAGGAAAAGAAACAAAAAAGGATAGCAGTAGACAACCCTCATTTAACAGTGTTTCCATTATATTACTATACTTTATTTCTTTTCTTCACTTAAAGATAGACATTTGGAAGGTGTTTTAAACATGCTGTCTTGATTTCTTTGTACCCATCCACAGCACCATCAGTGCTATTACTTTCCACTAACTTCTCTCTGGCAACATTTATTCTACTCAGGAATTGAGATGATACTCTGGTTGGCAAATCTAATTTTTCTTCACTCACTGCATAGCCAAGGCTGGCCTTGAACTGCATGGTGATCATCCTGCCTCAGTCTACAAGTGCTGGAATTATAGGCATTCACTACCATGTCCATCCTGGTTGGTAAATTTCGAGAGCACTTTTAAATTCTTGGCTTCCTTGACCAGTTTCAGCAGCGTTTGGTGACTTGGACATGCCTCCCTCCTAACTTTCTGTCTTAGTTTTTCTACTATTGTTTGATATCTTTAAATGTTCTTTGCAGGTTCTTTTTATATTCATTGGTTAAATACAAGGTGTAATAGAAAAGTACAGAGTGCTTAATTTAAAAATCATTGTGATAAAAGACTCATTGTCACTAATCTTCAAAATTTTCACCATCACTTGAAGCATAATTATCCCACAGTTCTTGGCACATTCTGAAGCATTTCTGCACATTCTCTTTTGTGAGTGTCTTTAGCTTCATTGTCATGACTTTCTTGATGTCCAGAATATATTAAAAATTCTGACCTTTTACAGTCATTTTGGCTTTGGGGCAGAACCAAAAACTACACAGGGCCAAATCCAGTGAAGAAGATGGAAGGACATAGCATAATGATTTTATGATCCATCTTCTCTGTTGGACATCACTGGGCAGCAGCATTCTCTGCATTTATGATCGTACCTCATAAAGACACAAAAGAGGACTACCAAGATGTTTAGAAAATGGCAAGTGTAATGGCATAAGTATATTCAAAGCAAGGAGGAGTATTTTGAAGGGAATTAATGACAATGTGTCTTTTACTGTAATAATGTTTTTTAACTTACAAATTCACCATATATTTCGATCAGTCTTTAATCCTATGCTTGCAGTCCTCAGAATTCCATTCTTAACTTTTTTCTCTCATTTCACACTCTCTCTGAAAATACTCAGCTCATTGTTGGTAGCATGATGATGCAAACAACTTTCATTACCAGGATAGACCTGCTTTATGTTCTCCAGTTTTCTAAGTCTAAGTATCTTCCAGATTATCTTCATATGACCATTAATGGTCATCTCAACTATTGATTTCACTACGTGTAAAAGTGTGGACAGCCATTTTGAAGAGAACAAGAGACTTTATGGCAGCCATTATTGATTATCTTATTGTCTGGTTTTGAAGGCCTGTAATGCTTTCATTCTTTTGTTTTTATCGGTTTTATACTATTGTGTTTTGTTTGAATTCATTGTGTGTGAAGATATGGACAACTATTTTGAAGAAAACAAGATATGTTATGGTAGCCACTGTTGATTTCCTGTTGTCTTGTTTTGAAATCTTGCATTGCTTGCATTGTTTTGTCCTGATCTGCTTTCTTCTGTCCTGTTCAGTTTTGTTTTGTTTTATTCTCTTTAAAATAAAATAATAATAATAACAAGTCTAGATTTAATATCAGTGGTTTAAATAAGAGCAATGTTTACTTATCTTTCACTTGACAGGTCAAGAATAGAAAGATGGTTCTAAAGTCTTTGAAATCTTGAGCCAGGCATGGTGGTGCATGTCTTTAATCCCAGCACGCAGGAGGCTGAGGTAGGCAGACCGTTGTGAGTTCAAGGCCGGCTTGAGCTACAACATGAGCACAAGGCTGGTCTGAGCTACATAGTGTGACCCTGCCTCAAAATACTAGGGCTGGGAGTTTGGCTCAGTGGCTTAAGCACCTATCTGGCAGGTGTGATGCTGTGAGTTCAATACCCGGTGCCACACAAAAAGAAAGAAAGAAAGAAAGAAAGAAAGAAAGAAAGAAAGAAAGAAAGAAAGAAAGAAGAAAGAAAGAAGAAAGCCTTTGAAATCTCAAAATTCTTTGTCTCATTCATAGCTCCAGTATCCTCAATATGGCACTTATCTTATGGACTAAGATGGCTCATAGAGCTCCAGACAACGTGTTGGCTTTCCCAACTGTGGTCCTAATAAAATAAGGGACATGGAGGAACACCTGCTACAAAAGTCCTCAGCACTTGTGCTTATACCCCCCGACCAGAATTTAACCATGCGGTCACATCAGCTGCAAGCAGGCACACAACAGATCACAGAAGTGCCCACTGATCATCCTCCACACCCATCCTCTAAGCACACCCCATCAATCTCAGGGCCTTTACTGGAGCCATCTCATTTCCTAATGCCTTACCCCTGCATTTTACCATCTACGGTTTAGTCACACAGAAAGAGTTTTCCATCTCCTTAAATATACAGGACATACTTACTCATGTATGCATTTCTGATCATTCTTCTAAGATCTCCAACCAACATGTGTTGCCTCAAAGAACTCTTCTTGAAAGTTCAGTATTTTTGTCTCTCTTCCTGTCTGCCTTAGTTTAGGTTGTTATAACAAACTGCTAAAAATAGGGTGGTTTATAAACTAATTTTTTTTAAAAGTTCTGGAAGCTGGCAGTCTGAGATAAAGTTAACGACATGGTTGGATTCTGGTGAGGATCCTTTTCCAGGGTCTGTGTAGATGGGACTATCTTGATGAATCTTCACATGGAATCAAGAGGCAAAAGGACTCTATAAATCACTAATGTCCTTCATGAGGAATTTTTTTTCATGGCCTGATAACCTCCCAAGGCTTTGCACCCAAATGCCATCATATTAGACATTTTTTTAATTATGTTATTATAAAGAGAAAAGTAAGGCTGGGGATTTACCTCAGTTCATAAATGCTTTCACTGACAAAAAAAAAATGGTTTGCAAACAGAAGCTTTTGGCAAAATCCTACTTTTGTTTACAACTTTTGCACCTGATAACAAACATGACTGTTCCATCTTTCCCACACAGACACAAATGTGCTTATCTTTTTCAGAATCGTAGAGCAAATTGTTTCTGAACCCAGGTACCGTTGTACTCATTTTTTTTTTTTGTAGAAGACTTTATTGAGTCTAGAAATCTAATAATAACTGAGTTTTACTCACTGAAAAACTAGTACTAGTTGAGCATTATTTCTCTCAGAGGTATTTATTGAAGAGATCCCACATGCCAAATTCTGTGTTGGAAACTGAATATACAATACTCAGAAAAAGCCAACTCCTCCCATCGTAGAGCTTCTGACTTAGGAAAATAGCGTTCATTTTTCAAATAACTACATTAATAAAAGTTTAGCTACAAACATTGAGAAATATCTTCAGTGAACTTATATTGAAAAACTGACTTAGATGGAAGGTAGGTAAGGAGGGCAGAGGGGTGTCATGGAAAGGATCAAGGAAGGATGTGAAGACTGGATGCACAGGCACTAACTAGGAGCGGGAAAGGTGATAATGAGAGGAGCAAAGATAGAAAAAGGATCTGGAGATAGGAGGTAGAGTGCATAGTGTATTCAATTGGTCTGTGGTGGAAAGGTTCCCAGTACTTTTTAGATAGAAGGAATATACAACGGAGCACATGTGTGATTAAAGTATAGCGGTGGGAGCTGACTGCTTTGGTGGGGCTGGGTCAAGCAAAAAGGTCTTCAGAACATTTCTAAGTAAAAGAGGTGCTTTATGAAATGGAATTTGAAGGGAAAATCATGTACATATCAGAGAAAGAATGAGTTGATGCTTGCTAGACCTGATAAGGAAGAATATATATGACATGGTCTGTAATTTCAGTGAACTTGCAGTTAAGAGTCAAACATTTTAGCACAGAAATGGTTATCAGTAACATAATGGATGAACACTTTGCTAATGATTCAAGAAGCCCAGGAGTTCTGAAATGGGCTCCATCTTTTACTCCCTCTAAAATTTGCTGTTTGGTAAATACCAGAATGTAAAGACTTCTACATGAAACTATAATAATTTCACTGTGTATTTATCTGATCAGAACATTGTTCATGAATATTTTCCTTAAACTAATAAATAAAGGAATTAACTCTAAATGGGGAGTGAAAAATTCTCAACAGTTATAAAATAGAACCTATCCCTACTCTGAAAAGCCCAAACAGAATTTTTTCCCAAAAAGATTATATTTAATTAGCTTCTAATTTGCTTCAAGTAACAGAAGAGATTCAAGAGTTTATAGCAATAATATGCACAAAGGTGGAAATGCTCTTGAAACATATACTAAACTTTACCACTGAATAGAGTTAGGGGCTCTCTCATGCACAGGGATTGGCGGATGTGAGATGGGGAGTGTACTACTCCATGAAGTACCAAAATGATGGCTGACAGTGATCTGTAGGTCTGTGATGGACCAGTCAGGCCACACTGGCCTTAGTGGAAATAGACCATAACCACTGCTCAGATGGGCAGGTGAGAATTCAGTTTATTTATGAATTAATATTTTAATAAAAATAGATTAATTCTTAACAGATGCTTATTACATAC